>JAULBR010097707.1:0-11516 GCA_032355825.1 Melanodrymia aurantiaca
GAAACAATTCTATATCGATTTGAATGAACTTACGTTTCAGCACACTTTAAATATATTTGACCTCACAAAAAAATATCACACATCATATTAAAAATATAGAATAAATGCTTATACCCCTAATATTGTGAAATTTAGGATATATTTTAATAGTACATGATATATCCATAATAACGTCATCAAACTACCGGGATGTCATAATATTCCACAAAATATATTGCAGTAGTTTGTTCCTGAAATAAATTCATAATGATTAAAGCATTCAAGGATTTTTTTGTATGACAACTTGCATCTACCACGGACAACTTAATGCACCAAATATAGCTTGGTAACAATTTTTTCCCCGGTCCAACCCTCTTGTGATTTTGTGCTGAAACGTAAGTCACTCAATTCAATATATCCTTTTTTACCCAAAGCGGATTTAGGTGTAGTTTACACTATGTTGTAGAGCATTAAATTTCGCTTCCAATGGTTAAAAAAAAATCCCGTTCCAATCCTATTGTGACTACTGTGTTGAAAGGTAAGTCACTCAAATCGATATAGAATTAGGTGTAGTTTTCACTATGTTGTACAGCATATAATTCCGCTTCCAGTGATACCAAATGTGGCTTAGTAACAAATATTTCCCGTTCCAACCCTATTTGCTGAAACATAATTTCACTCAAATCGAAATAGAATTTTCCCCCCCAGATTTAGGTGTAGTTTACACTATGTTGTAGAGCATTAACTTCCGCTGCCAATGATACGAAATGTGGCTTGGTAACAATTATTTCCCGGTCCAACCCTATTTTGACTACACTAGTAGCCTAATAATTAACTCCTTTATAATCATTGACTATATACTTCGTGTTTGAACTTTTGTAGCATGTTTTTCGTAGATACCCTTTAATTTCGTTTAACGTAGAGAAAAAAGATCAACATTTCTGAAAAAAAGTCCTATTTTTGTGTCCAAATTATTAGGTTAACAAATAAAAATATTGTAATACAAATACCTACAAAAAATCTTCAGAAAAAGCCTTAATCGGCCATTTGTTTTTCTGAAGATTTTTTGTATGTACATGTACATGTATTTGCATTACAATTATTTTTATTTGTTAATCTAAAGTTATATAATTTGGACAAAAAAAAATTTCTTTTTTCTCTACCGGTATGTTAAACGAAACTAAAGTTATCTTCGAAACACATACTACAAATGTTGTGACATGAAGTATAGACGGATTTCTTGAAAAGAGGCCTAGAAATAGGAGCATGTTGAGGTAAAAATTGGGGAACAAGACTTTTTTTGTGGATAATTTGGGAAGATGTTCAGGACTGTCAAACCACAATATTAAACGAATCCTATATTACACAAGCATATAAAACTATAATCATATCTCACACGCAATTCAAATTGTAATGTTCATATATAATGCAAAAAATATACAAAAGTGAAAATGTACAAATGCGCAACGAAATATAAATATTGTACAAAATAAAACATACATGTTTAATATCACTTCAATAAACCAAATTAAAAGCCCTCACTGTCATACCTGTACTTAAACTAGACTAGTTCAGCGAAATATATTTGGGATGGAAGAGAGTGGGTCGGAGATTTCTTGCATTCGTTTTGTTCTTAGTACACACTAAATACTGTTTCAATCACACCATGCATCACAGGCAGGCCCATTGGGAACACAAATCTCAAATATCACTAGATTAGGTTCTCTTTTAAAAACAATGTATTGTTTGTTTTGAATATTAATTCATGCCCATCCATCTCTTCAAAAAAGAACCACAACCATGTAAAGAATCTCGTGCACAGGTTTGTATCGATAAACACAGACTATAATTGTATTGCTATCCTCGAGTTTAATAAAGGTACATCTAAAAATGGACGAAAACCAGAAGTAATTTCCTCACGTGACTACCATTGTTTTCCGTAAATGAAAGCTATTGAAATGTTATACCAATATGTTTCAAAACCTTTGATATTATATATTGTATATTATTATTATTATGTCTTAAGAAAATCTGTATGGATCAAATTGAGAAACGTAACGGCGTAACCCTGGACCAGACACTATATATACGGAAATATCGACAGATTCTCCATAATGAAACAAGCCTGAACTCAACAAGTGTTTCCGGACTGTGCACACAATAATCGATAATTATAATAATGTAAATGGCTTTCCATTGTTGCATCCGCTTGTCTACTATTATCTACAAAACACGGGACAGTGTGTATCAGTAACGTTCAACTAAAGTAGACAATTATCATCATGTCTAATTGCACGTGTTAATATCACACATTGCGACGTAAAGCTAGTGACAGTTTAAAGATAATCACTCACAATTTGAGAGAAAAACTCGATCACGTGACGACAGAGTGAATCGAGTCATACGTATTTTCATTTGCGTATAAACAGTAGAAAAAGTAGTCCGTGTTTACCTACATAATTGTATTATATGATTATAAATATGAACAGAAATGACACAATGTCTGTGGTGGATAATACGACTTGCACCGATCATAAACATTTTAAAGTGCTTTTTTTTTTATCGGTGACAAAGTGAGTAGTGTTTTAATGAACATTTTAATAAGGTTCGGATTGTCCACGCATGATTCGTATGTACAATGGCATCCATTTTAAATTCAACAGTTTATGTAATGCATGATGTGAAAATATAGATAGTAATGTTCGACTTGAAAATTCATATAGTAATGAAATATATAAAAATACTAATATTTATTTATGTTCGCTGTGGAGAAATGTTGAGATCATCGTAAGGCAGTTACTGCACCCATAAGCTACAGTGACACAAACTGCTAACAGAAGACGGTTAATCTTAACTCAGCTATATTATACTAAACATTATCTTGGTCAAACGATTGTGCAATACTTTGTTTATAACAACTACAAACATTTAGAGCTACACAAATCTGTAGCCTAAAATATAATATAGAAAATTGAGTACTTCCTGTAACAAACTAGTGCTAATATGAACTGCTGATTGAAGTGAGTATTAGAGGGAATGGATTCATATGAAGTGACCACCTTAACTGAAACAAGAGAAAATTATCAGGTCATGAATGGCGGCCATCTTGAATTTGTGTACTTGTTTCAAAAATGAATTTATCTCGAGAATTTAACTTATTTTTGTTATCGGAGAGCTCTCAATTGATAAGTTATATTAAATTTAATTAATTTCCACGTTTCCTATGGAGCATAGTATATATAACATACATAGTAAACACGCTAGTAAACTAGCCATCGTTTCATACTAGCCCTGTTCTTTACATACTCAATGATGAGAGGCAATTAAACTATTTTTGAGGGAACTGTTTGACAATGTAATAATTGTTTTCAAGAAGTCATCCGTATTTGTCTTTTTGCTTTAGTATAATTATGTGACTTTTGTGTAGGTTTCTGTATCCTTAAGTTGAGTTAACCTTTTCTGAAATACGTCGTACCCTCACTCTCCTCTCCACAAAGATATAGAACAATAGTTTCGTAAAAACAAATCATGCGACAGCATTGCCGAATAGTGGACGACGACGACGACGTCACTTATAGACGCTATACACAGGTGATTGTCCTCACCAGACGTACAAACTCAATCATTCTAGTCAATCTCGGACACCATTTTACATAACAAAACAAGTTTTTAAAATTGTCATCACAGTCAACATAATTTAGCACATTAAATGTTTGCCTCTTGAATCAATACCACTTTTAATTCAATTCTTTGGAAAGTAGAATATTAGTTCCAATAACACTTGAGCGAACTAATACATTCAGAGCTGCTCCAGTAATGCCCTATTCCTGTCTTTGGAATGTGTAACAAGATGACAGGATAACAATGAAACTGATATATCAAAACTATTTTGTCAGTTGTTTGTCAGTGAATCATGTGTAAATTGTTCTTTGTTAACCTATACACTTTAGACGATGATACATCACTAATATGCATTCGACTAAATATAGCACCAAAGCGAATTTAATAACAAAATTAAGTCGAATTTAGTTTCCATAACGCACAGTCCTTTGTCTAAAATGTTCGTGTTTCTTGCACTCTACTGATTCCCAGGAATGTACTTTACATCCAGATGATTTCACTGAAAAATAGAAATTACAGAAAATTAGAATAAAGGAATTTGCAACAAATCTAGTTGGGTCCAGTTTTCAATAGTTACCAAAACTTTCATTATTAATTGAGAAAGTGAACAGTAAACAGTGCACAAAATGTGTAAAACTTTCACATTCAAATTTGCAAAGTAGACACGATTTTGCAGTTTTCAATAGTTTACTGAACATTGATAATATACAAGTAAACATTTTGTTTTTTTATTGTTTATTTAACGACGCCACTAGAAACACATCGATTATAAATCAGCGGTTATTGGACATCAGATGCATGGCTATATTGACACATGGTCACAGAGGAAACCTGCTGCCACCACATAGGCTACTCTGCCACGAATAACAGCAAGGATTCTTTTATGTGCACTTTGCCATAGACACGATGGAATTTAATAAACCAGTCGTGGATCACTGGCTAGAACGGAAAATATCCCATAAAAATGTTTTGCGTTGTGGAGGATCGATCTCTCTACCAATCCCACCACAGGCGGACATTATACCTCTTGAGTAACGTCCTGCTCTTCAGACAGTAAACAACAACTATAGTTAACAACATTGTGCTAAATAAAAAGTTAATTTTTCTGTATTATTGCACATCACAAATTTGCAAAGTTGACACTGTTTTGCTTAGCTATAAAATTTAAGCTTTCCCTAGGAACTCTTAGGGCATTTACATTTAAAAAATTCATTAACAATACTATAATTATTGACGATTATCAAAATAATATGGAGGGGCTCGGACAATGTTGGGTATCGGGGAAGTGTTTTACTTGTGTTGAGAATTCAACAAGTTTCACCAGTGTTTGCAAGTGACGATTGATTTTCACACCAGGCCATTATAATCAAATGCTTAGTTACGTAGGTAATGTGTAGTGGCCCACTGCGACATATAGCTCTAAGCCAACTTCTATAATTATTGCTTCGGCTGTCATTCAATAATACATGCCATCTCCACTTTGCAGTAATATCCCTTTTGACTGCCTAGTGGAAGCGCAAGCATTTTGCTATGTCAATAGCTTTGTGGGTTAGATCTGTGTTTGACCAGTGTAACTTGAACTTCACCGTGGTATTAGAGAGAAAGTTAAGTAGGCAAAGGGTTTGTCACCTTTGACCGGTGTAAAAGGAAATAACGTTCAATAGGAATGCAAGGCCAGTAATATCGTAACAAAATGGGTTAAATAATAAGATGAAAGTTTACGGGTTGAAACGAGATGCTATCTACAAGTGATAGCTTTTTCTGTAAGAAAAGGAATTAAATGTGAGTAACATGGTTTGAACTACGATTCTTAGGCATGCAGGATATATCACAATACATGGTTTTGGACGGACGAATTTCTATTCATTTTACACTGGTCGTGATATTTCTTGACCTCAAAAGACATGATAAACTCCGTGCAGGCTTGTTAGGTCTTACTGGACTTGGCTAATTCCGTGCAGTCTTGTTAAATCTCATTAAATCTCATTAAATCTCATTAAATCTCATTAAATCTCATTAAATCTCATTAAATCTCATTAAATGTATAAATACAAAACAACAACCAGGAAAACTAAAACATAACAAAAGTAGTAGCCCGAAGTAAACAAATAGATCTTTCTTGTTTTAGTCAATAGTAATAGTACACAAGATGTGCGTAACAATGACCAAGGAAACAAATAGATCTTTCTTGGTTTAGTCAATAGTAATAGTACACAAGATGTGCGTAACAATGATCAACTAAACAAATAGATCTTTCTTGTTTTAGTCAATAGTAATAGTACCCAAGATGTGCGTAACAATGATCAAGGAAACAAATAGATCTTTCTTGTTTTAGTCAATAGTAATAGTACACAAGATGTGCGTAACAATGACCAAGGAAACCGCTGTAGATCTGTCCCAACTCATTCATTTATGTCAATTTATCAAAGAACAAAACACCTACCTGAAGTACTAAATGACGTCAATAGCCACGAACCAATCGCTGCTGCAATGAACAGGACGGCAGCATACACAATACAAAATAGTAATGTCAAAAGACCCTTCATTGCCGGCATACTTGTTTTGGCAGACTCTTCCTGGAAGCTTCTACCCAATGACTGCATGACTGGTGGTCTGTCGGCTCTCAACCTAGGCGTCCCTCGTCGTTTCTTCTTTGGCGTGGAGCAGCGGGGGCCACAGCGACAGTAGATATTTGTTGTTGTGTAGGGTATGAATGGCAAGGCAGCAAATGATTCTACCACTGGAAGATTCTAAAAATAGAAAGTTATGACATCAAAAACCCATTAAAATAAAATCGTCAACTGTAAGACTCCATTGCCTGGATGTAATGTCTACGAAAAGACATAATGAACAAACGACTCCGAAGTAATATATGCTGATATGTTCTTTCTTAGATGGACTTTGCAAGGATAAAAGATAAAGTGTTTGTTTAACGACGCCACTAGAACACATGGATTATAAATCAGCGGTTATTGAACGTCAGACATATGGTTATATTGACACATGGTCACAGAAGTAATCCCACTGTCCCGCTTCATCATTCATGGGCTACTCTTACAGCAAGGGGTCTTTAATGTGGACTATCCCATAGACAGGATAGCACACACCGAATTTGATAAACCAGTCGTGTATCACTGGTTGGAATGGAAAATAACTCATAAAATGCTTTGCGCTGTGGCAGATCGAACCATCGAACCATCCTGCGATCTTTCCTTCAACCACCCCGTCACATTCTACCTGTAGACTACGTGCCACAAGGGATGACATGATAAAGATCAAAACAATGTATCCTCAATAGAGTTGACGGGACTATGCCCCAGACAGGTCTGTCAAACTGTCAGGTTGGTTTGCGCGAGCTTTCACATATAAGTTTTAAATAAATCAATAATAACTAGACGTCGGGCATAGCTTTCGACGGACTTGGCGAACATTACTGGACAGTAGGTGCATGGATGACTGTGACCTACTAATAATGCTGGATAGATGGGCAACAGTTACTGCTTGGTAGTACGTTAAGAACTTGGTAGTATGTCAAATACTTGCCAGTATGTAAAATGGTGAACAATGGGTAAAAAGCAATTTTCAAACCCACTTTCATGACCTTGACATTTAACCAGAAGACACAAATGAAAATGTAAAAAGAACACGTGTTTTTTCACCTTGTCCCCCTTGAAATATGACCTTTTTTTAAAGTATGTTTTAGGATTAACTTACTATATATAGACCTGGGGCCTGTTCCACAAACAATTTACGACTATTTGTGGACGTAAACGTAAATGTGTGACAAAAAGTGTTTCCCAAAATATAATTAAACATAATTGTGTCCAAGAATGAATAGCATCCTCGGGTAATATGCCACAAATGACCAACAACCCATGACGTCTCAGCTACTAACAATAGTCGTATCACTAGCAGTTAGCGATTGAAATTTCTCTATTTACGTGTACGTGTACAACTAGTCGTAAACTGGACTTACGATGTTTTGTGGAACAGGCCCCTTCTCTTGACACATCATTCTATTTAACTACAACTCAAATTATTATTTTTTTTTTTTTAAATAGTGATAAAAATTGTAAAATGAACTACCTGAGCCTCGCTCGACATCGTCAGCGGCCGTGGTTGAAACGACGGACCTCGCGTGACTCGGCGTGACGTACGTGACGGAGCTCCTCGTCTGCGAGAACGTGTTCAGCTCCGACACATCCTCCCTCAGATCTCTGAACGACTGCATCCTACTGTCCTCTGCATGCACCGCCAACTGCATCCTACTGTCGTCCGCGTGCATCCTACTGTCGTCTGCGTGCATCCTACTGTCGTCTGCATGTATCCTACTGTCGTCCGCATGAACTGCCAACTGGCCACCGTTATCCTTCGTGGGCAGCAGATAGCGCGTCTCGCAACCCGCCGACAACTGGCCGTCTTTATACAGGTACGAGGAGGAGCAGGCATCTGGTGCAGTCTGCCAGAGATGTCGGTCGTCGCGGCCCATCTGGTCAGACGTCCTGTGCGTACACGACAGACTCTCGCGTAGAGGCTCAAACGACGACACGTCCGGCACGCAGTTTGTGACTTGCATCGACGACGAATTCAACACGTAGTCGTGCATCTCGTGTGCGGTGGGCTGGTTGTTAGTTAGCACCGAACCAGCATTCGTAACGGTAGTCGTGACGCAGGTCTCGCCAGTCGACGAAGTCCCACCTCTCTCGGCCGCCAGTCTTTGACCACCAGACTGAACGGCATTCGCGGGAATGTACGGAAAGTTAGTCACGTGGTCTCTGTGGGTTATAGGAAGCACAGCCCGATTGGTCTCGCGACACTGATTATCCGAGCGAGTTGTACTCGAAGCGGTTACAGCATCAGTGCGAGATATTCTTAAAGCGGTTACAGCATCAGTGCGAGATGTTCTTAAATAAGAGTCGTGATCGTCTAAACTGTTCGGTGGAATGTTACTATGAGTTTTAGCTATGGTGTCTTGATTTGATCCAGGTTTGGAACCGACTGATGACACGTCGCGTGACACTTTCTTGTCTGCACTGAGGTTATTAGAATGTTCAACACTGACGACCCCGTATCCCCGTGATTCCGTCATCTTGATGTCCGACGTACCGACGACGTGATCGCGCGACAGTTTCTTGTCCGTGCTGAGGTAGTTGGAAGCTGCACTATATTCCGTCCCATCTGGCTCGTGATGGCCGCCAACACCCGTCCATTGTCCTGTGTCAGTCCTACGCGATGTCCCGTCCCGTTCACGATGACCATCTACACCAGCCGATTGTCCAGTCACACCAGCCGATCGTCCAGTGTCAGTCCTACGCGAAGTCCCGTCCCGTTCACGATGACCGTCCACACCAGCCGATCGTCCAGTGTCAGTCCTACGCGAAGTCCCGTCCCGTTTACGATGACCATCCACACCAGCCGATCGTCCAGTTTCGGCATTTTGCGATATCCTGTCTGGTTCATGATGACCATGGACACCAATTAATTGTCCAGCGTCAACGCTACGCGATGTCCTATTCGGCTGGTGGCCATCCACACCAGTCCATTGTCCAGCATCGGTCGTGTGTGACGTCGGGTCACATGATGTCGGCCGTCGGGAAAGCGGTTCATCAGTGAACTGTTTTGAACTAACATGGATATGCTGTCGGGAAAGTGGTTCATCAGTGAACTGTTTTGAACTAACATGGATATCAGCACCTGGTAAATAGTTAGTACGACTGACGGCTCTACGAGAAGACTTTCCACAAATACTGACGCGCGGAGACTGCCATTCGCAATCTGTTGAAATATCACTTCTGTTCCTGCACCTGTCGGCTTTCTTCACTGCTACAATTTCAACATCATTCCCACTTTGTTCACGGACTGTCCCACTTTCCACAGCAACAATTTGAGAATCGTACCGACTCAAATCACGGATCGTTCCACTTTTCGCCCCAACAATTTCAGCATTATTTTCACTTTCACGGGCCGTTCCACTTTTCGCTGCAACAATTTGCGCATCGTTCCGACTCAATTCACGGACTGTCCCACTTTTCTCGGCAACAATTTGAGCACTGCTCTGAATCTTTTCACGGTCTGTTCCACTTCTTGCCGCAGACTGTTTTGCAGCCGATACACAAACTGGACTGGACCGGCGTTTGTTCACGTCAGCAACACCCACATTGGAACCTTTCTTCATCGGCAGACGAGAACCCTTCGTTTCGTTGCAAACTTTAACATTAGGATCCGACGAACTAGCCGTTGAAAGAGACTTGGATGACTTTGATTTTGCGACCTGAACGAGCGCGTTAATGAAGTTCCCCGGAGAACCGTCGGGAGGCGGTTTCCGTAGCAAACTTCTCATGGCGCTCGAGTCGATTAGCTTGCTCTCGTCGGACAGACACGATTGGTCGGCGCTTAGCGACGGCTCGTCGGCAAACAGGCTCGGAGTCTCGGCAGCATCACCAAGGGGTTTAGTAAGAGCTTCCGTCTCATTGGTGGGAGTCATCGATAAATCGCCCAATACAAGGGTCTGGTCTGGAAATATACACAAAGTTATTTCAAAATGGAAGAAGTAAAGTAAAGCAAAGTTAGTTTTATTTAACGACGCCATTAGAAACACATCGATTATAAATCAGCTGTTATTCGATGTCAGACGCACGGTTATATTGACACATGGTCACAGAGGAAACCTGCTGTCGGCGCTTCATGGGTTACTATTACCGAAAAAGAGCAAGGGTTCTTTTATGTGCACTATCCCATAGACAGAATAGCACACAACACGGAATTTGATAAACCAGTCATGTTTCACTGGCTGGAATAGAAGATAGCCCATATAAAAATGTTTTGCACTGTGGAGGATCAATCTCTCGACCCATCTCGCCACAGGCGGACATTCTACCTCTGAGCTACGTCCCGCTCCCCTTTTAACAAAAGGATTCTAGGTACAAGTTTCACAACTTACTAGGTCTTCTCCTTACATCATATGATATCAGCGACATTGATAAAATAATATACATGACGTACTTCCCATAACACATGTGCATTACATCTGTAGGCATTCATTCGATAAACTACAATGCATTATTATGTAAATAAATTAATTTGTTTCAAATTATGATTTATACGTTATAAAAAATGAAGGTCGCTCAACCTAGAAAAAATAGTAAATGTATTAAGAAATCAATTAAGAAGAGAGAAAAGTGAAGTTATTTATTTAGAAAAGAGAAAGAAATGTTATTTAAATTCGTGATGTTTAGTAGCGGGAGAGCATGTGGTATTTACATATGAGATATCGCACTTTGGATAGATATTTCTGACATTCACAGTATAATTGTAATACATTAGTCTAAACGTTTTGTTTGCATTATGGTACAGAGAACCACACATTTGGTCAATATAAATGTATAGTAGTTTCTGTGAACATGCGTAAACATAAATACTCTATACAATGTAAAAACCACCGAAACAGCTAAAAAAATAAACAGAGAAGGGATAAATATCTATTTATTTATTTACCCGTGGTTGAAAACAAGAATTCTCACAAGAACTGCCCTATGTATCTACGAATACCATAGTATGGCAGGGCAACAAGGGAACTCATTTTTAACATTCTAACAATGCCAAACTAGCCCGGGTAAATAACTGTAGACCCTGGAGAATGACACATCTGGTCAGATCTATCTATTGACACAGATTATTTCTTTGATCAATTGATCAAGGGGGATCTCTAAATATCACTGGTTGGTGGATCCTGATGTCAACACATAGGCTACGCTTTTCAATAAACAGTAAGGAGGTTCTTTAAATATTGCAGATTGATGGATCATTTTTTTTATTTATTAATTTATTTTTTTTAAAAGAATTTATTGTCCCCAGAAACATAGGCAGTGAACAGGTTGGGGGCCATGTTCACTGCCTTACACATAATAAATGAATAA
>JAULBR010097717.1:0-11516 GCA_032355825.1 Melanodrymia aurantiaca
GTCAATGATTTTTATACTTTTATCAACGAGTACTGATACATTATGATATCACAAGGCACGAGGGGGATATTCTTTTTATCATTCATTGTAAATTTTTTCTAATTAGGATGATTATTAACAGAAATTTAATGAAAATGAACACTTGCAGTGTTTGCTTTGAAGACATGACGTCATAACAGTTGCGCCAACGTTATGACGTCATGTTTAGAACTATCAGGTTTCTTGTTGACAAGCTCAAAAAACAGTCTGTAGACCAATCAAGATTATAAGATGTGATATCTCCTAGGAGGATATCGTAGGAAATATCACAAATTATTAGGTCAACGATATCTCCTGCAAAAGCCTCTCATCTTTGTACTTTTAATACAATCCAACCATTCATTGTTTCAGCTGGTAGGTGAAGTGGATAGCTGGGACCTGCCTGCGTTACAGGAACGCTATGCTCAAGCATGCAAGACACTAAGGGCTGGTAAAGCAAATTTTATTATCTCTTTATGGAATTAGTTGAGATTCAGGGTGCAAAATGACCGGGTTCGCATCGCAAAAAGGGATGCAAAATTTTACGATCGCAATGCAATATTTTTGCTCCTTTTATATAATGCTAATCAAATTCCGGTTACTTTTCCATTCTCCATCCAATAGGAAAAACTGCTAATCACAATTTTAAAAACAAATACTACCCTGAGATTATATTAATTGTGAAAGTACAACTGTATCGCCACAATTAAATGAATTTTTGTGTACACTGCATCAACATTACCCTGTTTATAATTACTATCTCCTATACTGGTGGTATTACCATAATAATATTTATTTATTATTAACAAGTGTTAGAAGTAATATAAGAAATAGAATATACACTCATGACAATTTATTTTAAAACTACATGTTTAAAAATGTATCAAGCTCGTTAGCTACGATTTTAAACATCTTGTTAGATAAATTGTCTCCAATGACCACTCATGTATTATTCTCTATTATATATTATTGAACTAATTTGTTTTCTTGCTGGGTGAGACGTAGTCTAGAGGTAGAGTGTCTTCCTATGGCGGGATAAGTCGAAGGATCGATCCTTTACAGCGCAAAACATTATATGGGCTATTTTCCATTCCAGCCAGTGATACACGACTGGTTTATCAAATTCTGTGTTGTGTGCTATCCTGTCTATGGGATAGTGTACGTAAAAGAACCCGTGCTGTTTTTCGGTAAGAGTAGCTGATTTCCTCTGAGACCATGTGTCAATATAACTATGCATCTGACATTCAATAAAAGCTGATTTATAATCGATGTGTTCCAGTGGCATCGTTTGAATCCCAATCTTGGCATATGGGATTTTTAATCCTAGTACCAGGTCCAACCCAGAGTGAGTGCTCTATAAGACTCAATTGGTAGGTGTACTAGTCTATCACTTACACCGACCAGTGACCACGACCGGTGTAGCAAAGGCCATAGTATATGCTGTCCTGTCTGTGGGGAAAAGGACAAATGTATACATGTATACATATGATATCAATAATTAATAAAGTAAGAAATTGTAAAAAAAATAAACATAAAATAGTATAAAATACAAGTCTGCGTCAAAGCTCAATTTTTTTTATGTAACAGCATCAATCTATGTAATTTTATGTCTGTTATTTTCAACTATACATTTAACAAAAACAAAGTTTGTTTAACGACACCACTGGAACACATTGATCATTAATCAGCAGTTACTGGAATGCAGAAGAAGAAGAAGAAGAAGAAGAAGAATGTCAAATGCACGGTTATATAGATACTTTGTCATAGAGGAAACCCGCTGCCGCCACATCGGCTACTCTTCTTCGAGTAACAGCAAGGGATCTTTCCCACAGACAGGATAGCACACACCATGGCATTTGATGGACCAGTCGTGGATGACTGGTTGAAATGGGAAATAACCACTGAGGCAGATCAATCGGTCGACCTATTGAACCTGAGATGGATACTCTACCGCTGGGCTATGTCCTCCCCCCGCCCCGCTCACCCCCATCACCCCGATCCTATACAGGTAACAGTATATTTCCCTATCTCCCTGGAATGTTCAAACTGAATTCATGTGGTTATATACGATAGATAAATATGATTTCAGTAGTATATATATATTATCTGTCGGGAGTTTGGAAGTATTGAAACGTCTGGGAATGCAGTCATTACAGATAGGCATGTTCTGGTGGAGAGAGAATAGTATAGGTGCTTTTAATAGACCGGCCATGGAGATGTCTCAAAACAGCTATATCATCCAATAGTGGCTTTTCTAGGAGATATCGCTTGTATTCTAATTTTCTAGATGTCATAGTTTATCTCCTCAGTGGACCCGTTGGGTTATTTCTCATTCCAACCTGTGATCCGTGTCTCGTCCATCAAAGGCTGTGGTGTATGCTATCCTGTCTGTGGGAAAGTGCACATAAAAGATCCTTTAATAATTGTGGTGGTGTTAAACAAACTTTCTCTTTCAAATGGCTTTTTTAAAATACAAAAACAAATAATATTATCTATAGACGCTCGGTGTTACAACAAACAACATTACTTAGTACAAATTTCGACAAATTTATTTTGCTGAGGAAGTCGTACATGTTTAATAAAAAAAAACTACAAGGCATCTGTTCAAATGCTCCTTTCAACATGGAATACAAGACAAGTCTTCCCAGTTGTCAAAGTTGTTTCTTGCAGCATGCAGGTCTCATCTTGCACTGTGAACAATAGATCGCACCTCCCATCATCTGCTAACATAGATATAATGTTACCCACAAGTGAAGATAGAAAAACAAATGTGGAAGACTATTTGATGATGCAGGAGAGATGGCATGAAGTAATGTGTGTGCGTTTCAGTGGGATAACAAAACGTTTTCCATCTGTGTAAACTTGAAGATGAAGAAATATGTACTGGTATAGATTATAGTACAAGACATTCTGCCAAGTTAGTGCATCTTTCGTGGATTCCTTCCCTCCTAGTGTTTTATATGGTTCTAATCAACTACTGAGGAAGTTTCAAGTTTGTGGAACAGATAAATGATTTATGCAGTTTTGTTGATTCATAAGAAGAAAAATGCAATAAAAACCTGTGATCTGTGATTAAAAAGTAAAGTTATTTCATGGAAGGGACAATCAAATCATTGCACTGCAATTAATCATTACCTTAATTCAGAAAATAATTTAAAACAAAGAGAATTTATGTTACAGAAAAAAACTTACATAATAATATATTATAAAGTACTTCAAATAGAGAACTTAAATGATAACAAATTTAAAATACACCTATCCATAACGCATTTAGCCTTGCAAAGCTTTCACTTTAGGTTGGAGCCAATACTGGGATTATAAATCCGATCAGCCAGGAATGGGATTCGAACCCAGTACCTAGCAGTCTTAAGCCTGATATGTAAACCACTTCAGAACAGGGGCTGGTTAAATTCTTTAAATAGACAGAATTTACTTTGTGCGTATCCCCCAATAAACTGTATATTGGTGTGTTGGTTGGGGCAGCAGATTACAAATTAAAGATGTTTGACACACTGAAAACTGGTACAATTTGAAAAAAGTAGATGAATGAATTGGCAAACTGCACCACCACCTACAAACTGTGGAAGCCGTCTGACAGGATCGACTGTAGTTGTCTTCTCAGATAAGCAAAATCAGCCCATTAGATCACAATAGATATATACATGTACATGTACTTCAAGTAGTGAGTGGGGAGTGGGTGGGGAGACCCAGAGAATGATTACTGTCAGTTGTACACTTATGATAAACATCTGACCACAGTAGTGAATCATTGGAAACAGGAAACACATTGAATACCGCTATACAGTCAAATACATGTACCAACTAGTACCAGTACAGACATTATTAATAACAAATTTTATTTGAGACCACAAAAGATAAGTTCGGTTATTTTAACATCGCTATTGGAACACATTGATTATTAATTAGCAATTACTGGATGTCAAACGCATAGTTATGGCTATGAAATAAGCCACCATCAACAACAAATTAAAATGGACACATTTTTATAACTATACACTTTTGTCTGTAAAACTATGTTTTAAGTATTGATTTATTGACAGGTCTGCATAATAAAGTACACACTTATCTGCTGTAATTAAAAAAAGAGACAATTCTCTTGCACTTTCCTCAATCTTCTTTCTGGTGGATGTGGATGAAGCACAGGCACATCAAGATATGTTCCCTCCGACTCCCAAAATTCCCACCCATATTTGTGAGATGTTAACAGTTAACATCTCCCAGTCTGCCCAATATCCCCTCAGTCATTTCCTGTTATCTACATCCCGAACTGTGTTAATTAGTTAGTTATAACATATTAATGTGTCTATGTCCAATTAAGGTTCAAACAGGCCAGTCCTGGACAAGCAGTCCAGCTGCTTCGACACAAACAGGACAGTAAACACCATGGCCTTTGTGACACCAGTTGTGAACACTGGTCAGTGCAAGTGGAAGTACACCTACCCAATGAGCCTTGCGGAGCACATACTCTGGGTTGAAGCCGTTACTGGGATTAAAAATCAGATATACCACACTTGGGATTCGAACCCAGTACTTTCCAGTCTTACGTCAGATATGTTAACAACTGCGCTGCGGAGGCCGTTCGAAACTGTGTGCAGCTGTCCACAATTACATAACAAACTTGGATGGGTTTTTTCCATTGTGATTGTAATAAGTTGGCCAAGAGTGGGAGTTTGCACTGTTCAAACTTACATCACATATAATTAGCCAGCCCATTTGAACCTAGTTAGCTGTTATCTAAACAGACCATTGGGCACTTTCCAAATAGCAGGACAACAGAGGTTGGGCCAGGAAAACTTCCTGTGTTCATGGTCTTTCATGCAAACGGGTTAGATGGAGCCTGCAGGCCCATACTGCACACAGTTAGTAACTAACGTAGGCGTGCGCACTCTGCTGTAAAGCGAACCCGTGTCCTCTGCAAATGACCCGTTTGTTCGCCAATATCATCTCCAACAAGTAACGTAGGCGTGCGCACTCTGCTGTAGAGCGAACCCGTGTCCTCTGCAAATGACCCGTTTGTTCGCCAATATCATCTCCAACAAGCACTGTAAAGAAACAGCCAGTCAGACTAAATGTTGAATCGTTTTATTTTTCTTTCAAAGTTTCTCGTCCATCAGGTTCTTGAGGACTAACTTCTCACAAGGCCAATTATCTCGTCTCTTCATTCATACACCACCGACCTCCCAATTCACAAAGTACCCCCACATTCTATCACAGTCATCCTTATTCATTCTGAGCTGTTGCCCCATGCTAACACAAGTCATTTCCGTGCCCACTGTGGCACGCACTATACAGCCACAACACGGCCATCATTTGTAATCCGAGGTTAAAATGAGGGCAAAACGTAACATGAGAAATTAGGAGACGTCTTCCCTTTCAAAGGCACAAGTTGTATGAAAGGCATTTTGGAAGAAAGACAATTTTAAAATGATGGTGTTGACTCTGCAGTCATGAAAACATCGGTAGATGTTTGGTATTTTAATGCTGACACTAAAAGATGTCTTGTTATCTGTGTTAATGTCAGGAAGCACCATCATAATTAGCTGGTTAAAAAATACTCCCCTCGAAGGCTACTGAATACTTATAAAATAGCATCGACAATTGTTTGGTATTTTAATGTTCACAATTAAAGAAATAGCCTAGCGGTCAAGTGGTTAAGGTCAATGATCACTGAATTGAGAATTATAAAAGGTGGCTTTGACCCCCTCCCAGCCATCATCACATTGTGCAGATCCCTAACCAATGTTTGGTTGGTTTCTTTTTACTGGAATAGAGTATCAACTCACATCACAAAACAGTTAGGTATGGTTTTGTGGTTAGGGAACTACCAGAAAGCATGCTTGTTTAATGTCAGTACCTAATCAAGCTTAAATCTTCTAGCATTTGATCTTTTAGACCTTTTAGTGGATCTGCATTGTTTTGAAATTTCCATTGTATTTGATTGTTTTCAAGGCTTACAGTCACTTTTTTGTCATTACATTTTGCCTGTTACATTTTGTTGTGCAGTGAAAGGAAACCGGTGTGTGAAAAGCAGAAGAGGGTTTACACTGTAACAGCTAGCAAGCACACTGAAACCGGTCAGAAGCACTGTATGCGTAAAGGGAAGAATTCAATGTAATCCAGGTTAGCTGACCTTGTATCAACACCCACTTTAATATTGGACAATAACACTACGTAGATGTTCATCAGATAGGACGAGCAGGCAATCCATTCATTTCTCGTACATCAAACAGGTTATGATGACATTTACATAGGCCCACATATCAACAAGCAATACAATGTAGATTGTCACAGTATCAAATATAGGAGCGTTTCACAAAACATTTCACAATTCACTTCATGATACATTCAATTAAAATGATGTCAGACAAATCTAAAATCCTGCCACACACATCAGGAGCAATTGTCAAATAGAAAAACCATCTGCATTCCAAAATTCTACAACCAGTGATCCATGACTGGTATATCAAAGGCTGTGGTGTGTGCTATCCTGCTTTTGGGAAAGTGAACATAAATGATCCCTTGCTGTTGTTCAGTAAGAGTAGCCTATGTGGTGACAGTGGGATTGTTCTCAGACCATGTGTCAATATAACTGCATGTCTGACATTCAATAGCCACTGATTACTAATCAATGTACTCCAGTTATGTCATTAAACAAATAAAACTTTATCTTTAATTACATCAAACAAATCCTGTAGTATAAACATTATTAACCATGTGAGACCCAAAACATAAATTTGAATATTACAATGAGATTATGTTCATCAAGAGATTGTGCTATAGCTGGCTACACCATACTGAACTATAGAACACCATACAGCACGACACTGCACCATACTGCACTAAACTGCCCCATACTAGTGATGACCATCAGTGCTATTGTCCACACGGCAGTGCTAATAGATTGACACACCTGTAACGACAGAACGCAGAAGGTATACTGCAGATGTGATGAGCACCAGGTGGCAGCTTACAATGGGAAGGGACATAATTAGGGAAGTCTCATTAAACTTGTGACCTGCAGTTGACATTACCTTTATGACAAGTCATAATGGAAAAGCATTGTATTGTGTAGGACGGGAGAATAACAGCTTGTTCTTATAGAACCATATGGACATATTTTAATGTCTCTTACCCACCAACCATAAACATTAAATTAGACATTTTGCATGAACACTGTTGTAAATGGTTATTTAGATGCAATTAAATGGGTACATTAAGCAATTTTTATTGCAAATGACATTAATTATATAAGATTATTCAAAATTTTACATTAAAATATGTTACAGATGGTCTGCAGTAGGCGTAGATCGATATAGTTTAGCTGGGAGGTCATATCACAAGTTTAAACAAATAGTTTCCTAAACAAAAATACATATAATTCGTAAACAAAATTTAGACACAAATTTGTTTCAGAGCAGGATGCCTTTGATTATCCTCAACAACCCTTGATACAGTGAAACATTCCACATACATGTACATGTGTAATTGCAGGCTAATTTTACCAATTAGCAGCAATGGATCTTTTATATAAAATTTACCACAGGATAGCACATACCACAGCCTGTAATAAACTAGCTGTGGACTATTGGTTTGAATGTAGAAAAACCAATGGGTCTACTAAGCAGAAAACAGACAGAACATCAACGTCATACAAGCTCTAAGCAATTCGCGGATGGTAAGCAGTAATATTGAACAAACTGAAAAGCATATAATTATACTTCATGCATTCAGTATGCAGCAATAAACAGATCAATTCCCCTGTTTCTACAGTGCTGTCTTGTTGTGACCCTCTTGTTTTAAACAGTTTGTGAAAAATATTGATATAAATGCTGATATAATTACTTAGTTTCTCATTTTTGGCATCCACTATTACAACTATACAAAGAAAAAGTTTGTTTGTTTAATAAAACCACTGGAACACATTGATTATTAATTAGCGGCTATTGGATGTCAAATGCAGTTATATCGACATTTGGTCACAGAGGAAACCTTCTGCAGCTACATAGGCTACTCTTATTCGAAACACAGAAAGGGATCTTTTATGTGCACTTTCCCACAGACAGGAAAGCACACACCACAGCCATTGATAGACCAGTCACTCATGGATCACTGGTTGGAATGGGAAATAGCCCAACAGTTTGATCCGACGACCTATCGAATATCAGGCACACACTCTTGCATTGAGCTATGCCCAACTCTCATAACTATACAATGCCAAATTTATGCATCTTGGTATGATGCAGAGTCTGGATTGTATAGAGATGGGCAGGTACAATCTTCAACCATGACATTGGTCGGAATTGACTGACTGACTGTACACTGCTCTTTAATTACCTTGGCATGGTTTGCACATTCTACATATGTTCCACACTTTGTTCGCCACCTCATACCATGCTACAGTCACGTGTTAACGCAGAGAGCTCTTTCTCAGAATGTACTATGATATACAAGAGATAGTTCCATCATGATAGTAAACCAGCGGTAAATATCGCCCCCTGTGCAATTATTTTCACCCACACGCCACCAGCCGCTTGCTTTAGTGTGTTTAGTTACTATATCAAACTCATGTGTTTCATTTCTGATGCTCCATTGCCCTCAACCAGTCGCCCTCAACCCATCGCCCTCAACTCGTCTGTTTTGTCCTTAACAATCTCTAACACTGGTCAAGCCAATGCATTTTCCGTGTTCATATCAAAAGTGAATTGGTGCAGGATTGCCGATGATTAACTTATTGCCTATAACTGGATGGGATAAAAGAACAGTTTGATCTATGATATCTAAGTAGATTAAGTGAGCTTTCGAATATCAATACTGGACTGCATATTGCGACTGCCAGACTAGGCCACACTATCAGATTGAGGTATGGTAAATGATTTGTGGTGGAATTAGGCACACTGGAGATAAACTACTTAACTTGGAGACTGTATTATGTGACAGTCAGACAGGGTAGTGACACTGATTGCATAATAAGAGAAAAACCCTTCTCTTATTAATGTCAGTGACCGGTAGGTTAAACCACTTTTATTTGCTATTTTCAAATTAGAAAATAATTGTAATTTCCTGAGAAACATTAAGTTTGTGGATAACAGTCACTTTAATATCAGTATATCTGGTCTAACATTCACTAAACCAAATTATAACTTTTTTTTTGCTTACAAAGTGCAAATGCACTTGCTAACAAAGTGCAAAAACACAGTTTAAATTGGCATTTTGTCGAATCTGGATTTATTTTGTATATAGCATTTTGTCTAATCTGGTATGCTGTCTAAGCTAGGACAATTTATCATTCCTCTATATCGTTTAAACAGCATCTGTTTTTACCTAAAAAGACCCACAATCACCATTCCCGCTCTCCTGCATCTACAATAGCAATGACCTTAGAAATGTTCATACTATTTGGTTGCATGTTTTGTGCAGTTATTCGTACAACATAATTACAACAGGGAATTTTACGTAATACATGTATAATAATGCTTTGACATTTCTGTTGATGTTTATAATCGTATAATAAATATATGCAATCAGGTAGATAAACAAGGACAGTGTTATTTCTTCTCTTTATATGCAAATGAATTTGCGTATAACTCGTTCACTCCATCATCACGAGATTGCGTTTTTCTCATCAAAATGGAAATTAATTCTCATTAAGCAAATAGTTTTGTAATTGTTGTAATTTCTTTTTATTCTCACCACTTTCACAATTGTGCACATAATCAAAAATAAATAATTATGTAAAGCATTTTCATTCGATCTTTCTTTTCATTGATATTTTACAGTTAAAACCAGTAACTACAACTGTAGAAGCGTTAATGAACAATGATAATTGAGTGAAATGACCAAGTTTGACATGCTATACACATTCTGATAAATGGACACTACAATCGCGATATTTAGTAATCCTAATTCAGGCAAATTGAAGCATCAAATGTGTGCCTTTGGCTGAGACAGGATGCCTGGAATGGAATCTAATTTACCCACATCAAACAGGCAGCAACATTGCAAAAGAAGATGCAATATTCACCTTGTTTTCCATTTCGGTAACATTATACACCAGCTTTTATACATGTGAATAGGCAACACAGTGGGTAGTGCTACATATTGCAAAACTATTTAATTGTTAATTTGAGCACATTTAAAATACAATCAGCTGCTAATAGTTTGGATGGGGAGAGGTAGTAAAATCAATACACACTGCTTGTTCACTGAATGTGGGGAGTTTGAGCTACATGTATAGTGCACACTGCACAGTGAGATTCCCACTAACGGAATCCACTCCACGGGACAATGTTTGACAATGTTTGACATGACAAATAGCTGTTAATTTAATCTGAATACACCACTTGTAGACTATTGTACAGTCTATGATTATGTGCATGCATACTTAGTAAGTACATGCAAATACAAAAATATTGTTTGATTCACATCACACCTGTGCTTATTTTTGTCCTATTGACCTGTGCAACGACTGAGTTACGCACAAACTAGGTGTGAAGGTGATCATATCGACATGGAAATGCCCTTGTATGCGTGTTACAACATTCAGATTAAGTATGATATTATCTATACTACACCTGTTCAATGGTGTCAGTTGACCTGAGGACATAATATTGATCAGTTCACAACACAGACTGCTAACTGTATCCAATCATACACAGAGCAGAATATTTAAAAAGTTGAGACGCAATAGGTTGCAGGATCAATCCTCAAGTCAGTACGCCCATTCATTTATTTGTTTCTCCGTTGTAACCAGTGTTTCACTACTGTTGTGATATGTACTGTCCTGTTTATGGAACACAGTGCATGTAAAGGATCACTTTCTACTAATAAAAAAATTAGTGTGGTGCCTACATAAGCTTTATAAAAGACACCTTGCTGCTTATTAAAGAGTTGCCTGTGTCAGCAGAAGATTTCTGAAATATTGACTTGCAAAAACAAATCAATACTAATACATAGACAGTGGACAAAATAAGTAAAAAGTGTTCACAGATTTATTAAAAGGAAGATTTATTACAAATAGACGTTGTTTGTTATTTGACCAACTTCATACATTAATAGCACCAATGAATAAATTTTCCTGTGAAAACTAATTAATTGTCAGGTGAGACATACACTGTTTAAATTTGTGATCCTGTGATATCTATTTGAGGCAATATTCAGGTATATTCAGAGATTGGTGCAGACAGTTCAAAATTTGAAATTATTACGCCATCTCCTTGAAGCAATATTCTTGCATAATACAGTGTATATTTAGAGACTGGTTTCAAACGTTTCAATATGGGCTTCCTATATGGAGTCTACCTGAGGCAAGACTGGTATATTTGAAGATTTGTTTTAACATTTTTAATAACGTCTTCCATATGAAGTCTACTTAGTTAGTTATAACTTATTTACGTGCTTATGTCCAATTAAGGTTCAAGCACGTCTGTCGTGGTCACACAGTCCAGCCGCCTCGGCTGTCTGCCCACGACAGAAGTTAG
>JAULBR010097727.1:0-11515 GCA_032355825.1 Melanodrymia aurantiaca
CTTACCGAAAAACAGCAAGGGGTCTTTTATGTGCACTATCCCATAGACAGGATAACAAACACCACGGAATTTGATAAGCCAGTCGTGTACCACTGGCTGGAGCGGAAAATAGCCCATCAAATGTTTAGCGCTGCAAGTGGAGGATCGATCCCTCGACCCATCCCGCCACAGGCCCTCGCAAAGAGGAAGAATAGGACACTTGCATACTAGTATTATTCTCCATCTACATTATCTTTAAAAAAACATATTTTTATATTACAGATAGGGAAAAGTGATTGCGGTGTCATTCTAGCGGTTTTCATGAGCTTAATGACGTCATTTGATAACACACTGGCGATAACAGGTATGTTGAGTCATAATTCTAATTCATCATTTAACAATACATCCGATTGGATGATAGTTATCAGTTGCCGCAGTATGTCCTGCGATGGAAATCATATTTTTCATAGATAATAGCTTCATAGTTTTGATGTTTCTATGTTTTCGATCACTTAAGCGGCGTTCTCACGCTGCGATATGTCGCAACGACTTGACGCAAACGATTGTGTTGTACCTTGAGAACCCCTGAATCGTAACGATTTTAGTTGTAAACGACAAGTCGTGACGTGGTCGGAACGAATGGAACATTTCCTATTTTCTTCACCAATGAAGTATAATAAATTTGTCTAGTATGCCTAAAGAGTTCTGTCCCTTTACAGTTGTCGTCTGTCAAAATAAGTTACCCGGCTCGAAACCAAAATGTTCATTTGCTATTACATGGACCAAGAAGCGTAATATTTATTCCAAAAGACACAAAATACAGTGGCTACAATTATTATGTCTCAAACGCGTTCTTACTGCTGGGAGATGACGGGTAAGAATGTAGCAGTCCATAAATGGACGTAATATCGTTGACGTGTGGATGTGAGGTATATTACGTCCATGTTCCACCCATAGGCGTCTGTGGTGCAGATGTTGAGGGGCCTATACCAACGCTTTCCCCGACGGAAACTTTATAATAAATAATTAGGTAAGTAGTAAAAATGAAACAAACCGTGTCTGTCGTGTCCAAATTCACCGTAAAATCCACAGTCTAAGCCTTAATGATTTGAATCTCCGATGCGGACAAAACTTCATCAAAATGGCGGAATCCTATAGATACGAAACGGTGGCTTCAGACTAATCAAAAGAAATATTTGAAAGGAGTTTGAGGAGTTTGAGCGAAGCCACCGTTTCGTATAGGATACTGTATATTTTACGTGTCAAGTCGTTGCGATATATCGCAGCGTGAGAAGACCGCTTAACGTTCATTGCGACGACTACGGATAGTAGCTGTGATCTCATAGCTATCCGTATTTTCCCAAACGGTTAGTAAATAGAGGATATTACATTCGTATCAAAGACAGACGATGTTTACGATACGAGTGCCTAAAGTATTTCCCGAGCGATATAATGATTTAGGCATGAGTGTCGTAAACGTCGTCTGTCAAGGACAAGAATGTAATATTCTGTTTATTACCATAGACTTGTCCTGCTAAATAAGCACATGTTTACAAACCAACGTTTCATTACCGACGGTGAAGGGCTATCCCCAGGTTGGCAGCTAATGACGTCATTGTGAAATCAAACCAAGCGCCAATCAGAAAGAAATGTACTCTTATGACAGCCAATCAGAAAAATATGTAATCTTATGACAGCCAATCAGAAAAATATGTACCCAATCGTTAAACAAATGCCAAGCGGACTAACGAAGAGGACTAACGATAAATATGACCCTCGTTATGCTGAACCTCGAAGATAATAAGACACGCTATACAGGCCCGTATAGGCAAGGTGGGTGCGATGGGTACGAACGCACATCCCCGCGAGAATAGGAGTTCCGCTAAAAATGTATAATGCTTTTTATTTCCTAAGTATTTTAACGTTTACCCTAACAGAATGCTAGTTTATTCGAAACCATTATTGTAAGCCCACCCTTTGATATCATTTGGCTCGCCTCTGTAGAAGCTCAAACATTAAATTGAGCCGTTCGGAAATTTCCGTAGATATTTTTTGGCCGCCAAACCCCCAAAGACCTCTCGCGCCATTCGGGCGCTCGATTCATGTGTGTTCGGCACCCTTCATATACATTTAGTTCCACCTAATATCTCAAAGCACCCACCCGCAAAAATATGGCTGGCTACGGGCCTGCACCAATGTTGTGATATTTTTTCACTGAAAATTATTTTCCCGGTTATGCTTGCCCTGTGGTGTAATACTGTGTGTTATGTTTGTCTTGCAGTATATCCCACGTGCGTGAACGACTGTTCGGGTCAGGTGACCCCGGGTCAGTACGCCTACTGCGGGTCGTGCTCGTGGTTCGTCGTATGCACGCCGATGTCTGGCACGGTGATGGTGACGTGTCCGTCCACGCTGCTGTATGACGCCGTCGATGGCGTATGCAAATTCCCGCGTAATGCTGACT
The DNA here is from genome assembly GCA_032355825.1 of Melanodrymia aurantiaca. Classification (NCBI taxonomy): domain Eukaryota; kingdom Metazoa; phylum Mollusca; class Gastropoda; order Neomphalida; family Peltospiridae; genus Melanodrymia; species Melanodrymia aurantiaca. Next base: position 2,444 of record JAULBR010097727.1, read on the forward strand.
GCAGGTATATATAACTGTTATTAAAGGCACAGTCCCGACTTTTAACACCAGTGTCAGTATCAGGGCATTCCCCTCCCCCCCCCCCCACCCCTGGAAGGAAATGTCACGGGAGGGAAATAACCTCGGGGGTGGGGGAGGGGGGAATGACCGGGGGGAATTGACTGGGGGGAAATATCCAGGGGGCAAATGCCCTAGAATCACCAGTGCCATCGAAGTTACGCATCTAATGCTATGTGTAACATATTTCTGGCTAACAGCATTTTTATTACTAAAATTAACATTTACTTTCGTGTTATTGCTTACAATATCAGTATAATTTTATTCAGTAAATCCAATGTGTTTGTAGAGGCTTAATATGGTCCTTGGACTTTTGTCTACAATTATTTAGTACGTACTAAATTATTTTAGACAAAAGGACACAGTAAGCTACTATCACAATGTGGATGTCCATACACCCAGGATATACACGCATTGTTATTGTAAGCAATACGATGTAAGTAAATGTTAATTTAATAATAAGAAATGCTGTATTAGCCAGAAATATCTTACAAATGGCATAAGACGCGCACGTACAGTGACACTGGACTTAAAAGTCGGAACTGTCCCTTTAAAATAAAGTTTGTTTGTTTACTGACACCACTAGAACATACTGATTATAAATCAGCTGTTATTGGATGTCAAAAGTGCGGATATATCAACACTTGGTCACAGAAGAAACCATCTGCCGCTACTTGTTGTATATACGCTACACGTCTTCGGATAACAGCCAGGGTCTTTTATATGCACTTTCCAACATTCAGGATAGCACACCCCACTGCCTTTGACATAGGTTGGATTATTGGTTGGAACGGGAAACTATAATTTTTGTGTGAAAACATTTACTCATATTAAAAAAAACATGTTAAATATTATATAGAGGGTATTACATTCATGTCCATGACAGAGGATGTTTACGACACGAGTGCCTAAATTATCATATTTCCCGAGCGAAAACAACGTCTGCCATGGACAAGAATGTAATATTCTGTTTATTACCGTAGTTTGTTAGTTAGTTATAACTAATGTACGTGCTTATATCCAATTAAGGTTCAAGCAAATCTGTCATGTTTCATTCCCGACGGTAAAGGGCTATCACCAGATTGGCAGCTAATGACGTCATTGTGAAATCAAGCCATGCACCAATCAGAAAGAAATGTACTCTTAAGAAAGCCAATCAAAATAAATATGTACTCTTATGACAGCCAATCAAAACAAATATGTACTCTTATGACAGCCAATCAAAACAAATATGTACTCTTATGACAGCCAATCGTTACACAATGCTAGGGCGACTAACGAAGAGGACTAACGAATAATATGAACCTCGTTAAATGCTGAACCTCGTAGGTAATAACAATCGATGCATACCACGTGATTTGCATTTATAATTTTCTTATGTACAATAATTGTTGTATAGACCATTGTGTAGTTGCCCAAATTACAGTACTGTGTTTGTTTGTTTGTTTGTTTGTTTGTTTGTTTGTTTGTTTGTGAAATTTGGATCTTAACAACACTTTAAAGCCACAATGCCTAGCTTTAAGACGAATGCCATTGTACGTGCGCAGATAATGCTATTTGTAACATATTAATTTTGTGGATAATGGTGTATTTATTATTATTAAAATGAACATTTACTATCTGCGTAATCATGGCGGCATTCGTCTTAAAACTAGCCATTGTGCCTCTAACTGAAGAAAGACATTAATTATGCTCGACTTATTTATATGCACAATTTCTTCTACAGGGTTACATCACCCACTCCACCAACATCCGCTACAAGTGCGACGCCAACGGCAGCGAGCCTGTCTGGGGCGTCGTGTATCGACAGTTGCAGCGGCTTACCCGACGGCAATTACCAGTCGTGCCAAGGATGCGAAGTGTTCGCTTCTTGTGTAAATTTTATATTAACAGACAATCGCCCGTGCGGAGGGGGTCTCGTGTGGGACGATACTGCCAGGATGTGTTTAATGACATCAAATACATGTACCCCTACATCACCAACTAGCGCCACATCCCAAACTAGTCCCACATCTCAAACTAGTCCCACATCTCAAACTAGTCCCACATCTCAAACTAGCGCCACATCTCAAACCAGCGCCACATCTCAAACTAGCGCCACATCGCAAACAAGTCAGACGTCAGGGACGAGTATGACGTCACGTGCGAGTATGACGTCACCCAAGGCCCCGTGTTTATCGAGCTGTATCGGGGTGGAAGACGGACACTACCCTTCTTGCCAGGGCTGCGCGGTCTACTTGTCGTGCGTGGCGGGAACTATGTACGACAATAGACCGTGTCCCGCTAGCGAGTTCTGGGACAACGATCTTAAAAAATGCATGGAACAATCCAACACGTGCGTCACTTCTGCGACCTCCATTGCTTCTGCGACCTCCATTGCTTCTGCCACCTCCGTGACGTCACCGGGTACCAGTGTTCAATCTGCGACTAGTCCACGCTCCCCTACTACCAGCCCCGCGAGCGCAACAACGCCTATACCAGGCTGCACTTCTAGCTGCGTTGGCCTCAGTGATGGCGACTACCAGTCGTGCCTAAGCTGCTTCGTTTACGCTTCATGTAGGGCTGATATTATCCAAGACAATCGGCCGTGTCCCATGAACCAACTTTGGGATGATTATACCAAGGAATGTACTGGCGTGTCCTCCACGTGCACGCCATAGGCCTATTGAGACTACGTCCCCCGTCTGGAGGCAGTTCGGCGATTTCCGGATTCCCTCGTAATTCCCTGTGAAACTACATGTACATACAATTATAGAAAAAAGAAACCAACTCTTTATTGCCTTTTTTTTCAAAACTTAAATTAATTTTTTTTTACGGGTGATTGTTCACAACGGAGTATTGTACTATTTTTATTAGATTCGCCCCAGTGTAAGATTTCACAAGACGAAAACGGTTTAGTTATAGCGGTTGTTCGATGTAGACAATACTGTCGGCCATCTTGAATACTAATTACTACACAGCAGATGTATATATATATATGACTTGTTCTTTATAACCATTAATTCGATATATCAGTGTTCATCATAGCCACATTTGACTGTATGATAATATTATATTATATACCTAACTTTATAAAGAACTTTAAACACCTAAACTGTTTTATTGCATGAAATGTAAAGTTTGTTTTATTTAACGACGCCGCTAGAAACAATATTGATTATTAATCAGTGGTTATAGATGTCAAACGTACGCTTATATCGACACTAAGTCTTGGTCGCAGAGGAAACCCGCTTCCGCCACATAGACTACTCTTCGAATAACAGCAAGGGATATTTTATGTGGACTTTACCACAGAGAGGAAAGCACACACCACGGCATTTGATAGACCAGTCGTTGATTTCTGGTTAGAACGGGAATAACCCAATAGGACCCGTGAGGAGGATAGATCCTTCGACCCAACGAGTCTCAGGCGGACGCAAGCTTGTGCTGAGGTACGCACCGCTCAGAATATAATGCCAGTACACAAATATGTTGTAATATCTACAAAACACAAAAGTGGAGAATGTGTTTTATTTAGTTACATCGTTTCATAAAATATAGCAACACAAATGAACATAATATTATTAAAACAATATTAAAGGTACAGTTCCCAGTTTTAAGATAAGTGTCACCGTACTTACATATCTAATGCTATTTGTAACATGCATATATTTCTGGCTAATAGATCATTCATTATTATTATTAAAATTAAAATGTATTTACATCTTATTGCTTAAAATATCAAGATATGTATATCGTAAGTGTACAACATATAAGTGTTAATTTCAATAAATACAAAAGCTCATCTATACATGTTACAAATAGCTAGATGCGTAAGTACGGTGGCACCCGTCTTCGAACTCGAGGCTATACTTTTAAGTATCAACCAGAACATCTTATTATTCCTGTGTAAAGCAAGCATTATTAGTTGTCTAGAGATTGAATTGGGATATGTGTGTGTACTGTTGTAGTTCTAAGACGCCATTCTGAAGTATGCAAATTAGCAGGTCTTTGTCACCCGGCAACATTATGACGTCAGAATGGCGACTTGATGGACTATTTCAAGTGCATACAATATATCGGATGAACGGCGTATATGGGGTCTGTGTGGCCTATTAAGGTTGTCATGTACACCACTATGATGTTATGATCACGACACAACACAAGACCGAAAGGAAAATGCGATCGAAAAACAACATAGACGGTAAAAGAACAAATATTGTGTAACCATGGGGGTCATTTTCTAAAGAAAAGTGTGTGGGGGGAGGGGCGGGGGAGACATGTGTTAGTCCCCCAAATCCAAAAAGTGGGGGCAGGGACATGTCACACCTCCTGTCCCCCACCAAGTGACGCCCATGTGTGTACCATCACGATGTACGAGTTTGAAATGTATACGAAAACATTGTTCAGATTTGAAACCTTTTATGTTCTCTCTATAATAATAATTGAAAGCAACTGGGTACAAAATTGATCATTAATATTTTACGAATAAAATGAGCTATACAATTATAAAACTGGACAAGTTTGGGGTATTCTGGACACTATAATTGACATGAGTTTCGAAAACAATCTTCAGATTTGAAACTTTTAATGTTGAAATAATATTGAAAGCAACAGAGTACAAAATGAATCTTTAATGTTTTACGAATAAAATAATACAACTGGACAACTAACATGGATGCTATACTTGACATGGGTGTTGAATCGTTAGTTAGCTCCCTTTATTACGTCCCTTTACTTGTCATTTATTACGTAGGATGGTAAAATGCTGTGGGAGTTTCGTAAACAATTCAATAGAAGGCCCTATGGCATATACACGGGTTTAATCCATTCGAAATATTGATTTTGTGTGTGTTTTTACCATTTTAAGTCAAGTGCCTGTATCAAAACCTCTCTACTTACTTTTTATGTCCATAAATAGACTTGAAATAAACTTATGATCCTTTGTTTTCGAATTGACGCTAGGATTTTGCAAATTTAGAAAATGAACTATGATATATCCAGCCTCTTTCTGTTAAACTGGATGTAGATGGCTTATAACACAAGTTTTGTTTGAAATGTTCCAATCTAGAGTGTTAACAGCTTGCTGGTAAGTGACGTCATCACCACGTGGTCTCGTTCCAAGCATCATGATAAGTGACGTCATCACCACGTGGTCTCTGCCTACTCCATTGCGCATGACATGTCCTCACCCACGACCCTGGTGCCACGATCATGCCCACCCATAGGCACCGTGAAGTTGGAAGCACCCTGCAATAACACAATTATGTGATTGCTGTCAATTTGATATAAAGTTTGTTTAACAACACTGGAACACATTGATCATTAATCATTGGTTATTGGATGTCAAACATTGGTCACAGAGGAAACCCGCTGCCGCTACATTGGCTACTTTTCTTCGAATAACAGCAAGGGATATTTTATGTTCCCTTTCCCACATACAGGATAGCACACACCACAGCTTTTTGACTGGTTTGACTGGTCTACAGAAACGATAAAGTTAGCTTGGAGAACATTGATTAATAGTAGGTGGATATTGGATGACAAACACAGGGTTATGTTGACACATGGTCTCAGAAAATCAGCTGCCGCTACATAGGCTACTTTTATGCGCACTTCCCTGCAAACAAGATATCACACACCAACCCTTTTGATAAAAAGCTTTAGGGATGAGTGGTTGGAACGGGAATAACCCAACTGGTCCAGTTGGTAGAATCGATTCTTCGACCTGTTAGAACTTTTATTATTTGGTATTTTCTACCCTATAGCTGCTAGTTAGTTAGTTATAAACTATTTACTTCCTTAAATCCAATTAAGGTTCAAGTACGCCTGTCATGATCACGCAGTCTAGCTGCCTCGACTGCCTGTCTAGGACACGAGTTAGTGTTAGTATGAGAGAGGAAACCCGCTACTCCAAACTGATAAGTAGCAATGGATCTTTCATGTGCACTTTCCCGCAGACAGGTTAGCACATACCACGGCATTTTTAAAACCAGTTGTGGACACTGATCGGTATAAGTGGTATTAAACCTATCCATTGAGCCTGGGTTGGAGTCGGAAAGTGAGATCCACCCGCGGGATTCGAATACCGTTCCTACCAGCCTGTAGTTCGTGACGTTAACCACTACACCACGGAGGCAGTTGTGGAATGAGGTTTATTAATTTGAAATTTCGACTCACAGTTCGATTGGTTGGCAGTGCACGCCTATAGTCGTACTGGCCCGTGTAGTCGGACTGGTAAGTTGTCATCATACCGGAACTGGACTGATGGTTTGTCGGCGGATCCACGATCTGCGGCGGAACAAAAACATCATAATAATTATAATTTTATTAAGTATTTAAAATTTAAAATATACTATAATGCAACCCATACTTATTAGAAACCCATCGTGACGTGTGCGGATGTCAAACACACTATTAGTTTGACACATGGCCAATGAAGTAGTCCGCTAAATTAACATAGGTTATTAGTTTTCGATTAGCAGTCTCTGAATGTCTACCATAGAACAGGTGAAAATAAGGTATTATATCAGACATCATATATACAACTGTATGCCAATGATGCGTCATATTGTGAAATAGCCTCCGAATGTCTACCATAGAACAGGTGAAAGTAAGGTATTATATCAGACATCTGTGTCAATGATGCGTTCTATCGTGAAATAGCCTCCGAATGTCTACCATAGAACACGTGAAAGTAAGGTATTATATCAGACATCTGTGTCAATGATGCGTCATATCGTGAAATAGCCTCTGAATGTCTACCATAGAACAGGTGAAAGTAAGGTATTACATCAGACATCTATGTCAACGATGTATCATATCGTGAAATAGCCTCTGAATGTCTACCATAGAACGTTTTAAAAGTTATCCATGGACGGTATAACTCTGTATATTTAGAAAACCAAACACGTCTTAACAGCATACACGTGGTATCATATCGTGAAACAGCCTCTGAATGTCTACCATAGAACAGGTGAAAGTAAGGTATTACATCAGACATCATGTGTCAGTAATGCGTCATATAGTGACTATATTTAGAAAAGCAAGCACGTCTTAACAGCATACACGTGGTCCTTTATGTAACCAGGAACTCGCCTGCGGAGAGCCTCGTGGTAGCGGCGGTCGGACAACGACGTCGTTCTGGAAATACAAGTGACACAAGATGACGTTGTAGATGATCAAACTTCGATTAGCCAGGGGTTCTAGAAATTGTTTTAATTTCAATTGCCATGGGACCAGTGGATTTGAAAATTCACTGGCCATGGCTGAAAAGTCACTTTCCCAACTTCTAAATACATGTACCAATACCAATATAATAATAAAAAAATGTATGTAAATCAATTATTTTTACTGGCCATCGGACACAGCCAAAGAAATTATTTGGTGGCCCGAGTGTAAAAATCACTGACCTCGGACATCGGGCCACCGTATTCTAGAACCCCTGCTCATAGTTACAAAATGGCGGTTCCCGCCTATTTTAAAAAATTTATATTTGTTTTACTTTGGAAATGTAAAGAACATACTTTAAACTATAAACACACACAATTTTACAGTAAAATATGGTCATTTACTAGTAGAACATTTAGGCAGACCTTAACAGATAACCCGATCAATTAACAAATTGTATCACATGGTTTCATACTTTCAATAAACCCCATAATCTTTTGCGGCGATTAAAACACGATGAAAGTCGTATGGAAACGCAATGGAGAATTAGAAGGGAAATTGAACTCTTCGTATGTAAGTTCATGTTTTAAAACCGGCTCCTGGTTACACACACGTTTTTTTTATGTGTATACATTTCCAAATTAATTTTTTCCTGTTAATTATACCAACTATTTTTTGTGCGATTGATTTATTTGCAGTTGTATATCACAAATACATATTCAAATAACAAAATATAGCACTTACAACAATGAGACTGTAACTTTAACATCGTGCATAAACATCAACGTGTTTCAAAATCCGCACAAAGTTAGCATTGAGTTTGACCCCCTCCATCTCCCCTTCTAATCCTAACATAAAACATTTATCAACTGTGCTTTATTGGTTTAATTAAAGATAAAAAGTGTATGTGTTTAACGACGCCACTGGAACACCGATTATAAATCAGCGGTTATTGGACGTCAGACGCATTGTTTTATTGACACATGGTCACAGAGAAAACCCGCTGTCGCCGCTACATGGGCTACTCTTACCGAAAAACAGCAAGCGGTCTTTTATGTGCATTATCACATTGGTTTATTGTGCGACTGGTGAAACATTGACATTTTAAAGTTACAGTCTCATAGTTGTAAGTGCTATATTTTGCTATTTTAATATGTATTTGTAAATATACAACTGCAAATAACATATTATTTGAAACCATCGCTTTCTAAAACATCCTTCAATCCCATAACTCCCACCTTTCCATTCATCTGCGACATTAAAGGTCAGTGCGACATTAAACGTGGCTATGCTGCCTTTTGTTTTTTGTTTGTTTTGTTTTTGTTTTTTGTTTTTGTTTTTTTTTATAAGATTTTATTGTCCCCAGAAACATAGTGAACAGGTTGGGGGCTATGTTCACTGCCTTACACATAATAAATGAATAATAATGATTATGGCCTTTTGTTAGAAAAAATACGATTGTGACATTTGACGTGAGGTATGCATGGAGAGCTCACGGACACTTATTAGACGTCGATGCGACATTAGATGTTCCTACAGTGCACGTTCAGTCAAGTTCTGAATTATAAAAATTGCCCCCATTGTGTCACATAATATAAGTGCACGCAAGCCGTTGCGGGAGGTGTAGAACCTGCCGCAATTTTACGTGTACTTTACAGGGTGCGTAGAATTGCGAGTGATTCGTGAATACGGAGTTTGCGATTGGCTTACATGCACGTAAGCAGATACGTGAGCTTTGTGAATAAAGTAAAGTTTGTTTTATTTAACGACGCCACTAGAAACACATTGATTATAAATCAGCGGGTATTTGACGTCAGACACATGGTTGTATTGACACATGTTCACAGAGGAAACCCGCTGTCGCCG
>JAULBR010097738.1:0-11513 GCA_032355825.1 Melanodrymia aurantiaca
TCTGGACAGGCAGTAGATGGAGCTAAATCTGTCCGGACAGGCAGTAGATGGAGCTAAATCTGTCCTGGACAGGCAGTAGATGGAGCTAAATCTGTTCTGGACAGGCAGTAGATGGAGCTAAATCTGTCCTGGACAGGCAGTAGATGGAGCTGGACTATATGTCCAGGACAGAGATGCTTGAATCTTAATTGGATATAAGCACGTAAACAAGTAATAACTAACTAACTAAATAAGTTTGAACAAACATGTTACCTGTTGGTTGTGATTCCATTCAGCAGCAGGGATGAAGTGCCAGGCGTCGTGGTACTCGTGGAGGTGAATATAAACGGCTGCACGTTCTCCGTGCCGAATATGACGTTCGACTTGCCGTGATTCAGACTCTCGTGCAGCGTGGCCGACTTCAAGATGTTGTTCAGACTCGAGTTCATCTTGTTCATGTTGCCCGTCACGATCACCGCGGGGATGCTCTGGGGCAGTCCGGCGGGCCCGACCGGCGCCGCCGTCTGAATGAGCTGCTGGGTCTGCTGAACCTGCATGGGATCCGCAATCTGCTGCTTCCGGTCGCCCGACAAGCTGATCTGAATCGTGTTCATCAACGGGGCAGACGTCGCGGTGGCCGCCGGGGCCTTCACCACCGTCTGCTGCAGCAACACCTGGTTCTGCTGCTGTAGCTGCTGTTGATGCAGTGCCTGCAGCTTCACCTTCATCTGGGATTCCTGCAGCTGTCGGTGCAGCTCCTCGATGTGCTTCTGTTGCTGCTGTAGCAGATCCACCGAGCTGACCTGAGGGATGGCGGTCGCACTCGTGGTCGTCGCCAGCGTGGTCGTGGCGAGCGTCGTCGCGTTCTGAACCAGCAGCTGTTGTTGCTGCTGTTGTAGCTGCTGCAGCTGCTGTAGTTGAAGCTGCATTTTCTGCTGCTGGAGTTGGTTTTGTTGGATCTGCTGCTGGACTGTCGGTGAGATGGTGTGAATACCCGTGCCGAGGTTCGGAGTCGCTATGATGCTGATGTTCGGCTTCATCTCCAGGGATTGGTCGATGTCCATGGGCGTCATTTCGTTCGGTGCTACCGACGGTGGTCGGGAAGTGTCCACAGACATCGGTATAGAACTCATACTCGTGTTGAGTTGATTCTTTAGTCTTATAACGGACGCCGTTTGGTTGTCGAGGATCTCCGGAGACATGGGAATAACACCTTCATTCAGAGGTGGCGAGGTCGGAGGTGAAGTCATCGACAACGGTTCCTCCTTGACCTTAACCAGAGGATTGACAGATTTCATCGGAGGTGACACCATGCTGGCGTCCAACAGAGACACAGAGCCCGACATTGAGACTGGAACACGGGATTTAGACGATGAGTCTTGTGTTAGCATGTGAGCAGGAGCGGGTGATGGGGAAGCAGACGAGGACACTGCAGTCTCTGTGTACGGCTTCAGTCTCTCTATCAACTGAGGCTTCGGACCAGACACAGGTAATCCTCGTTTCTTCAATTCCGCCTTCAGATCGGCGACTTTCAAGTCTTCTAGATTGCCCGTCAGCAGCTTGGGAGGAAGAGAATTGTTAGAAGTGTGGTTCACCTGGCGCGGCGCCGGCTGCTGTGGTATAACGTGCTGCATGCTTTGTGGCGAGTGAGCCTCCTGAGGAAGGGAGCCCTGAGACTGCGATGACGTCTGAATGATGCTTGAAGTGGGCAGAACTGATGCCCGAGATGACACAATCGCAGCAGTAGCAGCAGCAGCAGTTGACGTTATCACCGACGCCGGAACAACGACGTTAGATGCCATGCTCTGAGCAGGCAGGCCTGGTATGCCCGGCAACTGTTGCCCTGGTAACGGCTGTCCATCAGGACCAAGCTTCTGCTGGGCTAATAGGAATGGCATGTTTTTCTGCTGGAATTCCAGCTGCCACTGCAGGAATAGTTGCTGCTGTTGTAGAAGAATATGATACGGAGTCTCGCTGCTGTTGTTGTTGTTGTTGTTGTTGGTCACGGTGGCGTTGTTGTTGCTGCTGCTGCTGCTGGTGCTGGGGCTGCTGCTGCTGGTGCTGCTCACGCTGCTGGTCGTCACGGTGCTGCTGACGAGCGTTGTCGTGCTCGTCTGACTCTTAGCAACGCTCGGTGGACCCTTGTACTCGTGGAATTTTATCACTTTAGCTTTTGGTGCAGTTTTGGGCTTCGATTTCTTTGGTTTCGATTTGTTGTTGTTGTTTGAGCTGCCCGAATTGTTCTTGGGAGAGTTGGATGAATATGATATGAGACCCGTGGGTGCGCTCTTCGTTATAATCGTTGGTGCCGGTGGACTTTTCTGTATGGGCAATGCCAGTTCCGGAGCGGGGGGGATGGAACTTGGACTGCTGATGTCAGAGAGGCTGCTGTAGTGGTCTTGTGGCGGAGACGGCACGCCATCGCTGATACTCTCATCGTCAAACACAAAAACCTTGGGTTGCATAAGAGTATCGCCATCATCTAACGTCTTCGAGTAGGACACCAACCCGTCTGCAATGACAAAGTCTACATCTCTCAATGAAAACCATTACAGAGCAATCCGGACTGACTCCGTTACCAACAGTCAGGTATGTTTTCCTATACACCTATCAATGCGAACTGCTACCTAACCGTCTAAACTGATAGAATTCAAATACTTTGATACCGTCCCTATTGACATACTGGGTGGATTTTTTAAAATAAATGTTTATGGTCGGTGGGAAACCGTAAACAAACCTATTTGTTTTTTGGTCTAAGCCAGAACAATAACTGTAAAACCTATGATGAAATATATTTATTACACCGCGGTTAGTGGAACACCGATGTGAGATTAAAAGGATCCTTCATATGTACCCATGTACATGTAGGATAGGGCTATTCCACCAGAGGGTATCTAATTTGATGTCAGGGATGAGCTTTGGCGAGTTCCTGACTTCAAATTAGGTACCAGAGGGTGAAATAGCCCTATCCTACACTGGTACATAATGAAGGATAATTTTTCTCCCATTATTTAAGGCTAGATCGCCATTTTCTATAAAATGCTCCAAAAACTAAAAACAATTATAGGTATGGGAGAAAAAGTGATCTACCACAATGTGAGGAATGACTTGAGAGGTCATGACCTGTCATCATATCGGTTTTTACATCACAAACTATCGCAGCTTCAACACTGTGTGATGTCATAATTCACCTATAGGAATGTTCATAGACATGTTTCTGTCAGTACGTTTCTGTTATATAACGCATTTTTTTCATTGTTTGTGTATGTTGCAAGGAATAGAATACCATCCTCGTTCCTGCAAGATAACGTCTATTACAACTCATGCGTTTTCAATCGTACATTGACTTGCTTTCGCTCGTGATGCACAATAGAAAACACACTCATTGTAAAGAAACAGTGTCTCACAGGAACTCGTTTAGTATTCAATACGATCCACAATCTCCAATAACTTTACCTTTGTGCTACGCGATCACAAACAACAAGGAATTTCAAAGTGTTTCTAAAAACATTTTTATCGATAGAAAGAATGCGAGACGAACGTGAGACGAATATGAGTTGAATATAAGACGACTGTGAGTCGAATGTGAGACGAATGCGAGACGAATGCGAGACGAATGTGACACAAATGTGAGACAAATGTGAGACGAATGTGAGACGAATATGAGACGAATGTGAGACGAATGTGAGACGAATGTGAGACAAATGTGAGACAAATGTGAGACGAATGTGAGACGAATGTGAGACGAATGTGAGTCGAATGTGAGACGAATGTGAGACGAATGTGAGACGAATATGAGACGAATGTGAGACGAATGTGAGACGAATGTGAGACGAATGTGAGTCGAATGTGAGATGAATGTGAGACGAATGTGAGACGAATATGAGACGAATGTGAGACGAATGTGAGATGAATGTGAGATGAATGTGAGTCGAATATGAGCCGAATGTGAGACGAATGTGAGACGAATGTGAGACGAATGTGAGACGAATGCGAGACAAATATGAGACGACTGTCGAGAGAAAGAAATTGAGATGATTGGGTAACCTTGAACCAAACTCCCAATTCATCGACAAATTGTTTTCTCCTACTGCACTATAACCACTTTATCAGCTGGTAACGTTTTTACACAACACGACAAGACACGGTGGTGCAAGGTAGGAAACTAATTGTGGAAGAAATGAAGAGTAACTTGACATCTGTTGTGACTTCCTCCGCTTGTTAGACGGTTTCTCCTTACAATGTTACAACAGCTCTGCCAAACTTTAACAATTACACCACTAGCAGCAATTTGAATTCCGCAAATAATTGAGAATACGCTTTTTTTTACATCACGTAACCAAAGTGTATGCAATTCGTTAAACACCACTAACTAAAAGTACATGTTACAAAATGGTTTTTACTAACTAAAAGTACATGTATAAAAATGGTTTTTACTAACTAAAAGTATAAACATAAATTTGAAGTACTAAGCAATTATTAAGTCGTGTTTTGTTTTATTTCGTAAAGACAATTTGTCTGTTTCAGCTACGTGACGACATATCTTTATTATGTTGGGTAATGCTGTGATGTCGCAATTTTAACTTTACATCATATCGTTTACATATATATAGTCCTTTTTTCATTCACGTTTTGGTGCTAGCAGTAAAATAATGTAAATACTTAAGCTACAAAATTCTACTCTGCTTATATTTTACATTTTTTGTGGTGATATTTACAGTGAAAATCAGAGCTTAAAGTTTAAATTTAATAAGACCTTTAAAACAAATAAACTCTGGTTTCATCCTTGAAAAAAATAGGGTAGTTAGGTTGGAAAATGTATTTTTTATATAAATATATTTTTTCGGAACTTTTTTTTTCTCCACGAATGTTTTGTTTTTTTCGTTGAAAAACTTTAGGGTCACGACATAACATTAGGGTCTGTCGAGAAACCGGAAACTAAAATATTCTTTTCTAGGCCTAAGACAGTCTACGGTAAAAGAGAATAAAAACAAGATGTTTAGTTTCCTCAAGACTGAAGTAATACAGGAAAGAGAAAAACAAGCTACATGATGATTTCACCCCCGTAACACGCTGGAACGATGAAACACATGATGAAACACACGTGAAACACATAGACCTGCTGGTGTTGCATTCGACCCAGTTCTCGTCATACAAACACAGGTAGAATACCAAGCACTGTGCCCTTATACCTGTGCGGGGGAACTGCTACAGCAAATGTTATTAGGTCATCGACGCACATGGGAGACAAATGCAGATCAGTGTTTGGAGGATGTTTTTGTAAATACAAAGAGCGACATTCTTCCATACAGACAGCATGTGCAAGCAAACAACTTTCCTGTTCGGCAGGTATGTTTGCAGGTGGGTTTTTAATAAATACAATCCCTACCCCTCCCCACACAATAAATTTAATAATTGGGTTCCAAAATGGCAAGATCGGGATACTCTAGCTCAATCTAAGATGGGCGAGATTTATAGATCAATCTTCCTAAATACTTTTTCCACCCATTCCAACCAGTGGTCGACGACTGCAACATCGAAAGCTGTGGTACATGTACATGTACATGTATGTGCCATCCTGCCCGAGAGAGAGAGTACAAGTATATAAAAGTTGTCATTGCTGCCAATCTGCAAAGAGTAGCCTACATGTATACATGTGGTGGCAGCATGTTGAAATAAATAGTCGACAATTATTAATCAATGTACTTCAAACAATCTCTCACCCAAAGACATGACAAAACACACAGCCTTTAATGCACAAATAGGCTCTGTTGTTCTACTGGGCAGTATCGATCCTTCGACCTCCTGCATGTTAGGATAATGCATATATACATGGCCAAAAAAATCTATGGTGAAAAACAATACGGTAGGTACATGTAGGTATTAACTTCTTTCTTTTCCTGTTAAATCTATCATTTGAAAATGTTAATTTAAAAAAAATAATTTTAGGTTCTGGAAAATACAATGTAGGATCGGTCTGGAACAAACTTATTTCTGTTTTTGGACTATATATATATATTTGCTGAGACAAAACTTGATGATAATGTAGAAACACTACTGTGATATATATAGAATTGTGATATATATAGAATTCTCTCACACACAGATCTGTCAACAGTCTCCCTGTACACCACTGCCTGTTACATTTTATATTCATTTCTTTCAAACATTTAAACTAAAATGAGGCTATTTTGAGATATCTTACACTTTCCTGCAGCTATTAATTGATAAGAATGTGACTTGCTTCTCTCGCGAGAATGTGAAGCTTGCAGTAAACACAAAAAAAAACAATGTACAGTCAACTCGACATAATAGAATATCACTTAATTGAATATTTTTGTTATTTGCATGTGATTTCACAGCAAAGAACCATTTGCTATGACAGTAATTAAAAAATGCTGTCCCAAGTTAATTACATGTATATATCAGCATGTCCTTTCACCTCCCCCGGTTAATTGCATACAAAATAACATGATTAAGCATTCAAAGAACAATTATTTATCAATTATCTGGTTATCCTAACAAGCATATTTTACTGTATATTACAATGGCTCACTTAGAAAAGGGAGATAATTATCAACAAATGGTTAGTATTACTGTTCATCACGTAACAAGTGGATGCTGACAAAAAAAATGAAAACAGAAAATCATTGCATTTTAATTCATACAAATTACCTCCCCATTTTTCAATTACCTCCCTTTTCATGTGTACCAATGTAAAGAAGACTCTTTTTTTTCTTTTTTTTTTAAATCCCTCTGGGATTGAGAAGACGACCCGACTACGGTCGAGACGTCATCTCAATCTCAGCGCCCTCTACAACATCCTTTGGATGGATGAAGGCGTTAAACCACATTACCCGTTACCATTTTTAATTTCGAAAATTAGTTATTATATCAGAAGTAAATGGCTGATTTAGTCTCCCAAAACAAAATAGTTTATCTCAAAATGATCTTATTGTTAAAGCATACAGAGAAAACCCAATCAAACATGCATGCACAATAAACAGCAAAGAAGAGCACACACAAACACCGCAGTGTGACCGCGAAGAGAAAAACAGAGCTAATTAATACACGTACAATCACAACCAGGCAGATACACGCGATGTGATCTACCATCTAACACGTCATCGTCGTCGTCGACGCTAACAGACGTTGCAACCATCTCACACTGTTCTCTATCAAAGTGCAAAATCAATGCAACAAATCTAATTCTATTTTTCAAATTGTGTGTAAAAACCTGCAGTTTCCTACTTTAAGTTAGTACATGGGGCATTTCATGGTATTTTTCACGTCCGTCACGGTTGTTTCTCTTTGTTATGTAAATAAATGCAAATATTATCAGATTTCATCAATTTTTTGTACTGCAAATTGAAGTTCCTAACAATTGAATTATCTAACAACATACATGTAGTGTTTTGTCTTAACTAACCAAAATGATGAAAAACAATCGTGACGGATGTGACAAATACCATGAAATGCCTCACATATAGATAAAGATAAAGTTTGTTTGATTAATGTCACCACTGGAAGACATTGATTAATAATTATCAGCGGTTATGGTTTCGACTGGTTCACCGAGGAGGATCGATCCTTTGACCTCACACTCATCAAGCAAGGATGCTGATTAAACGATACTTGAAGTTTTCTAACACCAACAACATACAAGGCATTGCATAAATCTGAGACTGGAGCATAGCTCTGCACAAGCGTCTGCCTGAGGTTCAATAGGTCAACGGATCAATCCTCCTCAGTGAATCCATTTGGTTATTTCCCAATGATCCACGACTGGTTTATCAAAGGCTGTGGGAAAGTGCACATCAAACATCCCTTGCCGTTATTCAATAAGAGCATCATGTTTCATATATATGTGACCAAGTGTTTGACATCCAATAACCGCTGATTAAAAATCAAAATGTTCCAGAGGTATCGTTAAACAAACAATCTGTTTTCAATCAATCTAAATAACACCTAATTAGACAATATCGATAGTTAATTAACAATATTGACAGCTGGTAACGTGTTAGATGTTTACTAGAATGTTTTAGTGCACCACAACACCCATTACAAACAACTGTGTAGCTGCTGCACATATGACAAACAACTGTGTGGCTGCTGTAGTGCTAAGCACACCACAAACAACTGCGTAGCTGCTGTAGTGCTCAGCACACGACAAACTGTGTGGCTGCTGTAGTGCAACACCCATGACAAACCACTGCGTGTATGGGCTGCGGTGCTGATCATGTAACACGGTGACTGTGAGACTCGGTGACTGTGAGACTCGTCGTGGGGTTCGGACTGCACTAGGTGTGTGTTCTACCTTTAATAGCTTCCACCAAGTCTTCGCTCGTCTGAAGGATGTTACCCTCAACAAGTTCGAGCGGCCCCGGGCGGTGGGCCAACTTGTCGTTCAGATCGTCAGCCAGGCGCGCTCGTTTGAGCAGTCTCTGACGCTCGTGCAATGATCGGTCGATTTTGGTGTCTGGAAAAATGGGAAAAAGTGCATCCATGCATGCAGAACAATAGTTAGTAGAGAAAATGGTTAGGATGGTTTAGCTGTCGGTGAGTGAACTTGACATGCAGTTTCCTTTTTCGTTGGTTATTTGGGGGGTAAAGACTTAGAAAACACAGAAAAGTTATTAAAACTGGATTAAAAAGTAACCATTTTTCCCAATAACAAAAATATTATAAATTTATAGAAAGGTAAATTAGTCATGGATCATCAAATCCACTAGTCTTTGGTCCTGGCTAGTTGATTATTTGTCTAGGATAGTGGACATGATCCGCTTTATTACTACTATAATACATACAGACATATACCACTACACCATGTAGCCCAAGTGTCTGCGAGGGCTATTGACTTTCTCAAATATTTGTCATAGTACATGTGGTACTAATATTATGCAATTCTTCTCTCCAAAGTTCTTGTGTGAAAATCTAAAGTTAACAAAGAACTTTGACTGTTGAAGTAAGTTTTAATATGGAGGATGTTTTATAAGGAAACTGAGAGCATGCTTTAATGCTCTGACCAGACTGAGCTCAAGCTTAGTATTCAAGTATCTAAAGATGAAACACATCAGGTTTCTGATTTGTCTTCATAAACAACTTGAGTCTAGATCGAAGGCTTAACATTTAGTTCTTACAGCAGAGGGCACCGACCCATCATTCTTTTAACAGTTTGCTTTTTTGTTTTGTTAATGCTTTTCTGTTTATCAGGCCACATTTCTATGGCAACAGTCAGATTGAATCAGGTGTCACGATCTCATTTAAACAGGTGACATTGTCATAGCAACAGTCAGATTGGTACCGGTGACAGTTAGGAATTCAAAAATCTTATTTTAAAAGTACATGTATTTAAAAAAATAGATTCATTCTACTTCTGATTCAGTCAACATAATAATTATTGTAACAATTAATTACAAAGATTATAAACTGCTAACTGTGTGTCAAGTTCACAACAGCGTAATCAATTTATTCCATGTTCAGATTACAAATATCATAACAAAATGCTTAACAGTAGCTGCCACTCAAGGTGCAAACTTTCTAACTCGTTTCCTTCCCCCACACACAAATAATGTAATTATAGTTAATCTTAATATGATCAGTGCAACACAGGGTCAAAAAACCCTTTTGAAGAAATCAACTTAGCACAGAAGGTTGTAGCGAAGTTGTAATGGTTGGTATTACAAGTGTTGGTAATTTAAGAAAATTGGAGTTAGAAGTCGAGAATGTAATGAAACGATTACGTGAAGAAGTTTCAGGAGTTTCAGGAGTTTAAAACACATGCATCTATCACCATCAAGCCTCTTGCAATTTCCACTTCCAACATTCAGGAGGTCTCCCTTTAGAAACGATTCTTGTGCCCGATCGATTCTCTGTCAATCAGGGTCACTTAATAACAAGTGGTATGTGAGACCATGTCGGAGTGGGAGAACCATTGTTAAGAGTATGAGAACGTATGTAGTGTGTGTGATTGAAAACCATGGTTAAAAGTATTAAAACGTGGTATTTGAGACTATTTCGGAGTAGGAAAACCATGGTTAAAAGTATGAAAAGATACATGTGGAATATGAGACCAATTTGGACGGGGAAAAACTATGGCTGTGAGTATGAAAACATAGGTTGGGTGTGAGATCAATGTGGGTATGAAAACAGATGTGGTGTATGAGACCGATTCAGAGTAGGAAAAATGAAGGGGCTGAGACTATGAAAACATATTGTGTGTGAGACCGATATGGAATGGTAAAACCATGGCTGTGAGTATGAAAACGTATATGGTTTGTGAGATCTACACACAATGTAGACTGAGCAAAACTCATGTGGTGGCTACCTTCTAGTATATGCTGCTGAACGAGAGACTGTCGGTCTGGGCGTAAGACCGATACAGAATGGGAAATAACCATGACGGAGGGTATGAAAACGTATGTGGTGTGTGAGACCATGTAACAACTGAGAGAAACTCGTGTGGTGGCTACCTTCTAGTATGTGCTGCTGAACGAGAGACTGTCGGTCTGGACGTGTCTGGATTTTGTGACGCAGCAAGTCTCCAGTCTAAAAAAGAAAAAAAAATTTTAGTTTAAAATCTCAAAACATCTTGCGTGGATGAACAAAATGGATACATTAATGTACAGTAACACATATGTAAAACGAACAAGTTTATTTTATACAATAATTATTTCATGGACCATTGGTTGGAATGTGAAAAAATCCAATAGAACTTTCTAACAGTTCTACTACAGAGGAAGATTGTTCATCTCCTGCTCACCAGGCAGACACTCTAACCACTAAGTTAGATTACACTCCTACGTTAATTAGGTGATGAAGATATTAATGGTGCATGCCTTTTTTTTCTAATTAGCCATCAGCTAGCAAATGAAACTAATTGTTCTCGTGTGTAAAAGAGATCAGTAAACACATTAACACTTTAAATTCTTTAACGTTTTTTTCAATAAATTGCCGTGCATCTGAACTCGCTTCACAGATGTTTAAACTTTAATTGCACAGCACATTGTCTGTAAAAGATACTAGTAAATTATTTTTACCTCATGCTACAGCAGTACATTGATTAACAATCATCGGCTATTGGATGTCAAACACATCGTTATTAATTATGGTGCAGAATATTTCTGTTTGATTTTGTAATCTTAGAGAGGTCATGACCTCGCTATGCGATGTCCCAATTCCCGCAGCTGCACGTTCCATTTCAACATTACGTGACGTCTCCCTATGTCTCCAGAAACTGGCTGTTTCTCTGTTGTTTCTCTTTTTAATTTGGTTTTGACTTTGCTTTCAATAAAATACATGTAAGCAGCCACCCAAGGGCGTAACAAAAAGTGGCGTCTTTAGACAGGTGGCTGCTTAATACAGGTGGCCGCTAAAGCGGGTTTGATTGTACTATACTCTTTCCCGTGAGAAACACGATACATTACAATTCGTGTGTTCGCCATCATTTTGCTTGTGTTGTAGTAGCATGGAAAACACACTGATTGTAATATATCCGGTTCCTCATTTAATATTCTCTAAGTATCAGCTCTTGA
>JAULBR010097749.1:0-11512 GCA_032355825.1 Melanodrymia aurantiaca
CATTTACTATAACACGAGATTCTATATTTTTGTAAAAAACGCGTATCCATCTTTTAATGTGTTCTCCAAATCCAAAAAAGGCAAGTGTCTTGTTTATAAATGACCAAGATATTGAGTCAAATGCCTTTTCAAAATCTACTCTAAGTAACATTCCAGGTATATTATGAGATTCGGTATAACATAAAACATCATATAATATCCTTATGTTGTCACCAATATATCTATTTGACAAAAACCCAGTTTGGTCTTCATTGATAATAGTGTGGAGCACACTCTTTAGTCTTTCAGAAATACACGCAGATGCCAGTTTGTAAACAACATTTAGTAGTGAAATCGGACGCCAGTTTGTGAGAAAACGTTTTGGTTTATCACCTTTTGGTATACAGGTTATTATGCCTAGTTTCTGTGTTACAGATAATTCACCAGTTATGAAAGCATAATTTACAGATCTTAGAACAAAATAGCCTATATCATTCCAAAAACATTTAAAGAACTCGGCAGTAAAACCGTCAGATCCTGGACTTTTATTATTTTTAGTACGTTTTAACGCATTTGATAACTCCACATAGGTTAATAAACCCTCTAAAGAGTCCGCTTGTTCTTGACTAAGTATGTTTAAATCTTGACGTGAAAATAGCTCATTAAGGTCAGTATCTACTATTATATTTTCTCTCGAAGAATAAAGGTTTTCATAAAAATGTTTTGTCTCTTCCATAATTTCGTTTTTCTCTGTAAGTATGGAACCGTCTTTTCTCTCAATTTGGGTCATAGATTTACTAATAAAGTTCCTATTTTCTAACTTACAAAAGTAACTAGATATTTTCTCGCCCTCATCGATCCATTTAGCTCTTGATCTTATGTATATACCATTCATTTTATTTTTACGTAAACATTCCAAATCTATTCTCTTTGAATGTATAGCATCAAAATCTAAAATATCGCTATTTTCTAATGTCTCTATTTCTTCAATCAGCCGGTGTTCGCGTTTGTTATTTTCTTTCTTCAAATAAGATGAGTACGATATAGTCTTTCCCCTAATTTCCATTAATAAGACTTCTAAAAACAATTGATCATTTATTTGAAAATTTAAGTCTCTTATTGGAATATTATCAATTGCATCCAGATTATAGACCGAAACTGCATATTGTCTTTTTACATTAGAAATTACCGTTTTAATTGTTGTTATAAAAGTTTCATGCTTTAAAAGTGAATTATTAAATTTCCAATAGGTATTGTGACTTACATTGTTACTAAATTGGAATTTAAGGCTTATCATAGAGTGATCTGTTCTATATCCACAATGGATGTTAGAGTCTATTACAGAAGAATACAAAGAGTACGTATATTAGTGGCAGAGCATCCGCCTCCGGCTCAATGGGTCAAAGGATCGATCCTCCTCCATTGGGTTATTTCTCATTCCACCGAATGATCCATGACTGGTTTATCAAAGGCTGTGGTGTGTGCTATCCTGTCTGCAAAGTGCACATAAAAGATCCCTTGCTGTTAATCGAAGAAGAGTAGCCTATTTAGTGGCAGCGGGTTTCCTCTGACCGAGTGTCGATATAACCGTGCATTTGACATCCAATAACTGCTGATTAATAATCAATGTGTTCCAGAGGAGTCGTTACACAAATTTTATCTTTATCTTTATCTCTTAAGGGTTAAAGTGTCATCCCATGTTCGCAAATTCTGTAGTTCGCAGTACTCAAAAATCCTCTTTGTCATATAGGAAGCAAGTAGCATCTGAAGTAAGGTAGAATCTGGCTAGTTAGTGGTAGTGTTATATCCTTATGATTGTGACCTTGTCTCTTCTGTTGAGTTTAGCATTGCCTGTAGTTGATGGTACTTGCACCCTTTTGTTTCTGAATTCAATCTTTGTATCCAAGTTTAAGCTTGATAATAAATGGTAGCGAGTTTAGTATTCTGTTTATTACTTCAGACATTTCATTGTGAAACCCTTGTCGAAACATATTTCACTTTGATGTAATGATGAAAATAAAGACGATGGAAGGTAGTTGTACTCGAAATGCATTCACCCTTCATATGTACTAGTTTGGGATAGGGCTATTCCACCCAAAGGTACATAATTTGATGTCAGGAACGAGACTGGTTAAGTCCCTGGCTTAAAATTATGTACCTGAGGGTGGCATAGCCATATCCCACAACAGTACATAATGAAGGATTATTTTTCTCTCATCCCTTGATGCTTCAACACTATTTTTTGCTAAATGATGTAAAAACTAAAAACAATTAATTTTATTTCATTTTGAATGAAAATAGATATTATCACTAAAAAGATGTTCGAGAAAATGGTTTAAACTAAAAGTATAAACTTAAATTTCCAGCAACATGCATTATTAAGTTGTGTTTTGTTTTGTGTCTATTTCAGCTATGCGGTGTCACGTCTTTGTTATTGTGAGGAATGTTTTGACATAGCGACTTACATTGTGTTCATATATAATGTGTCCTTTATCGTTCACTTGTTGGTACAATGTACTAGCTCAGTAAAATAAAGTAAATAGTCAAGCTACAAAATTATATTCTGTTCATATTTTTAATTTTACAGCGATATTTACAGTGTTGTCAAGTGTAGCCATTTGGGTTTCTTACATACGTGTGCGGTGATGAGAGAAAACAATTTAAATCTCTTGGTTGTATGCACAAAATGAATATTCTTGGCAAATACACTTTGTTTTTTTTAACCCATTATAACTAGTATTCAAAACTGATACCGGTATGTCTACAGCCATGATATGTAATAATGGTTGATGTTTTAAAAGTTGTTTTAATAGCTAACATATATTGACTCATTCTTTCAGATAAGATGAATTGGACTCCCAAGCATTATAAAAAGGTAAACTAATTAATAATTATTTTGCAGCATATCATGCAGTACATAAATATTGCATTTGTATTACTTATTCACTGACAATTAGCACCATCACATATACTTTGGTTCATTCAAAAGCAATAAATTCAGTTTTTCAATACCCTTAGGATATTTTCATTTTGTACATATATTTGCCTTTGTTTAGTAAAGTCTTTAAATTGTAAAAGGTTATTATACAATTTTGTGTCCAATGTGGTGTTTTATTGTACGAGTTCACGTTGTGGTGGAAATGCATATTGGACATAATTATGTGTACGTTACAAATGTTCAATGATAGCCTTTTCAAAAACAAAAATTTTAATTTAAATTTGTGGATGATGTGTCACCAGGAGCATGTGATATGTTTTCCCATACTTAAAACAAAGCTTCTTTTTTTAAAAGAAACTAAGTAATTAATTTTGATAGTTCAAAATTACTCTTTAAAAGTGATACTTCATGTTTAGGTTTTGAGTAATAATAATTTAATAACATATATTCCTAATGTCACTAAAGGTTCCAGAACAACCATGTGAGGATGATATTTCATATCAGACTTCAACCTCTGTGTTCTTTGCTCACTGGACACGTTCAGCCAAGTCCAAGTCTCTGTATCCTGATGCTTATTGGAGTCTACAGAAGAAAAAACCAAAATCAGGTCAGAAATTAATTATCATTTTCAGAGAAATTCTTTCCACTTTGACTTTTTATATTTATTTATGACATGTCCATATTTTGTGTCAACTTGCCAATTATATTCTTGGAGAACTAATTAAATTATATAGTAGGATGTTAAACTTCTTTAGATTTTTCTAAGAACAAAAACACTTAATAATACTCTATACTTCGTTTCAAAACATTTGTAGTATGTTTTTCGTAGATAACATTAGTTTCGTTTAACATAGAGTAAAAAGGTAAACATTTTTGTAAATTAAAAACTATTATTTTTGCATCCAAATTATATAACTTTAGGTTAACAAATAAAAATATTGTAATGCAAATACATACAAAAGATCTTCAGAAAAATCCATCATTGGCCATTGTTTGTTTTTTGAAGATTATTTGTACCTATTTGTATCACAATATTTTTATTTGTTAACCTAAAATTATATAATTTGGACACAAAAATAGGACTTTTTTTTTCTATTTTCAAAAATGTTTACCTTTTTTCTCTACGTTAAACGAAACTTATGTTATCTACGAAAAACATGCTACAAATTACTAGAACACAAAACTGTGTGTGGATGTCACTATTATACAGCACCATGCATAAATGTCAATATTTTTCACAATCTGAACACACCGGTCGGTTTTAAGACTGGTAGGTACTGGGGTCGAATCCTATTCGTGGCATATGGGATTTTTAATCCCAGTGCCAGCTCCAATTCAGAGCGAGTGCTCCGCAAGGCTCAATGGGTAGGTATAATAAAGGCTGTGGTATGTACAGTCCTGTTTGTGGGAAAGTGCATATAAAAGATCTCTAGCTACTCATCAAGAGTCGCAGGTTTCCTCTATCATACTAAAACTTAACTTCTGTGCTGGACAGGCATTCAAGGCAGTTCGATTGTCTGACCATGACAGATGTGCTTGAACCTTAATTGGATATAACTAACTAACAATGTGAACAAAGTTAGGATTGGGTTTGATCGCCTTCCTCTCCTTCTAATCTTAATAAAAAAAATTGATCAACTGCAGACTGATGTTTTTACATTGAAAGCAATCAAAACATGGTTTTAACTCCTCATCCCCCCTTCCCCAACCAACCCCCACCCCTTTTGAACATTATTCAAATTGACATTTATGCACAGTCCCTAACTGGAATAGGTTTGACATGGATTCATGTGCATATATAGCAATTGTATAATTCAGGTATTGGGTTTTTAATAGTTATGTTTTGAACTTTTGTTTTGAAGTCATTAAAAACATTTCTTTTTAAATAAGATATAAAACCTATGGAAACACTTCATTTACAGTTGATCTCTGGTTCACAGTCCACGGATATGAACACATATCCATATCATCTGCTGAGACTGTGAATGCTGGAGGTGTAAATTTAGAACCAGGTGAAATGTACCGTGCTGCAATAGAGTTCTGTTTTGCCAAAGTTTGTTCTCAGCCTGTTTTCAGTGATGGTGTAACAATCACAGCTCACGCACCAGTGGCAGGAACTGTTATTCTGCAGTATAGGGATACTACTTCTGCATCTCAGGTAAACAAAACAATTTTTGGCCATTTCCTTATTATAGTAGTATATATAAAGTAATTATTGGTCATGGTGAGTAGAAAATTTAAGTTTTATGATTACATATATAGAATACACCGAGAGTTCATGACCTCTGACCAGTTGAACAACAAAGCTACTGATTGGCTGCTGTAGTAGCCATCATTGAAGCTGTATCAGCAATCCTGAACCTGGTGCATGTCAATTTCACTAAAAGTATGAAAATCAGGTTATGTTGGCAGTATTGTTATCAGAATAATTTACATTTTAATAATATAAAAATTTTCTAGAGACCATTTAAAAAATAGGATACCACACTCATGTCTGTTAGATTCCATTTGCTTGCAACACATTGTTTAAAAACATTGTGTGACAAATGGTCTCGAACCGCCACTCACTTTGTATTCTCTATGTATCTTAGATAACTAACTACATGTATTTTACTATCTTTATATTAGAGCACAGTCAACTATTTTCATTCAATAGGCATAATTTTTCCTCATAAAGTCCTCCAGACAATTCACTTTACCATATGAGTAGGATTCTACTGGTGCAGTCTGTCGCACATTATATCTTTATTGGTTTTCTGTAACTGGTGTACATGGCTTATATTGTATGGTAGGCAATACTTACACTTGAATAATACCTGGTTTCAATATTGCTTGGACAAACAGTTTGGTTAATTCTATTAACTCCACATTGCATACATTTTGTGATTTTGATTGTTGAACATGACCCATGGTTTTGTCATTTTCACTACAAGATAGTTATCATTAGGTTTTTTAAATGTTCTGTATACTTGCAGATCTATGTAGAGCTCGCTAAATTCTATGATCCTGATATCATTGATGAACAAGAAGCTATGTCTACCATTTCTCGATACGAGTGGACATTGCCAGACAATTCTCATAACAGCCGTCTGTTAGAAAAGTGGACACAAGTGAATAATCTTCAAGACATAAATGCAACACATGTAAGTTAAAATAAAAAATGTATATGAGGGGCATTTCATGGTATTGGCCACATCCGTCGCGATTGTTTTTCATCATTTTAGTTAATTAAGACAAAATACTATGTTGTTAGATAATTTAACTGTTAGGAATTTCAATTTGCAGTTTAAAAAAAATTAATAAAATCTGATAATACATGTGTATTTGCATTTATTTACATAACAAAGAGAAACAATCGTGATGGACATGACAAATACCATGAAATGCCCCATGAATGAAATAAAAATATGAATTAAAAGTTTAAAGATGCCCAGCTGGAAAATAAACATTGGCATATTATAAAGGTATGTTATACATGTAGTATAACCGGTCTCTGTAGCGGAGTGGTTAACCATGTCTGGTTCGAGACTGATAGGTACTGGGTTCAAATCGTGGCATGCCATTTTTAATCCCAGTACTGGCTCTAACCCAGAGTGAGTGCTCCACAAGGCTCAAGTGGTAGGTGTTCTTCCACTTACACCGACCAGTGTCCACAACTGATTTAACAAAGGCCATGGTATGTACAGTCCTTGTCTGTTGGAAAGTGCATATAAAAGATCCCTCTATCATACTAACAACCTTATGTTAAAACAAATAGTAATCCCTAAACTATTTCTAGCAGTAGAAAATATGAGAAAAGTCAACACAAGCCAATTAAATAGAATGTTATGGTTTCTTTTATTTATATAATGGTGTCATTATTCATTCTTTTCATGCTTTTAAACCAATTAATGAACACCCTACGTTTTACAGACCATGCCAAGATTGTAAAAATAGCCGATTTGTCTCAAAAATCAAATTTGAATTTACATCAAAATGTTACATTGAAACATTTATGTTTACAGAGCTCTTTCACTGTGACTCTAGCTGGTAAACTGGACTTCACGGAATGCAGACGTTTTGCAATCAGAGGATTTAACAAAGTTGAATTGTCCACCACTATATCTGCCGATGTGAAAGATTGTAAAGCATTTGATCCTGCTCTTGTTGTGGCGGCTGTTGTCATTGATGCTTTAGGTAATTAATGTGAATTCTCTAATCTGCATAGTGTCATAAAAGTCTGTGTAGTAAATATGACAACATACGTTTCGTTCACTTCCAGTTTATGTGTATTAAAGAAGAACACTATATACAGCCGGTTTCAGATTAGTTTAGACTGAGAAAATGTTTTATAAAGTGTCCTTCGCATTTTCTTGTTGACTAAAGTAAAAACAGACGTGCCACAGAGTCGATGTAAACACAGTAATATTTACAAAAAAAGCTGATCAGTTATTAATGAAAATAGTTGGTATGAATATTCCACAACTAATGGAAAAATGTTGAAAAATTAATTAAACAGACTAGAGCCCAAAATTCTCTATTTATTTAAGATATTTGGTCCCGTTCAGCAGTTGTGATAATTAAGCTTTACTACCGTAATTTGTACTACATGTAGCAGACTTTGCAAACATTAAGGTCCCTGTTATCATTCTTTTTCAATTTGATTATACATTTAATACTAAAATGGTGCAAACAAAAGTTTGAAAACGTCAACCAGGCACTGTTTATCAACACGCGACCGAAATATTTGGAAGAAAAGTTATAAATAAAAATGATTTGATATCTTGTCATAAAACGTGCCCTGAACGATAATAGTTTACAATAAAAGTTTAAATCTATATAAAATCTAATAACCTAAACAAATAAATATGAAATATCCAAGTAATTTTATACACAACAGACACATCTAGTTGAAAATATCAAAACTCTTATTACTGATCGATACATATTGAAAACCTTTACAGACATACAGATATGGCTGTCAAAACATATCACTATAATTAGGCAATAACATTATGTGTATATCTTGGTGATCATTCATACATGTATATAGCCTATATATGCGCTTCACGATTATTTTAATCCGATGCATTACCTGCATTTATATTATGTGACGTCCCGATGGAACAAACTTTGATTGTGGCAGCTAAGATTTTAGTGTGAACTGTAAGTGATTGTGGAAACTAACGATTATTTTTAACTTGACTTGAAACAAACTAACCAGTAACAAGTTAAAGTTTGTCATAATTTATTTTGTAATATCTTGTCAATAGAAGTCGAAATTATATTCTCTTTTCAATTTCAAAGAGGGTGGGTGGCCTTTGGTCTGTATCATGTTTCATCATTCGATAGTTTGTTTTCGCAGATACATGTATATACATTGCAATCACCTATTCTGTTGGGTAACTGAGTGACTTTCAACGTTATATAGACTTATTTTCCACGTGAATATTGTCTTCAATTTGCAGTACAAAAACATTAATGAAATCTAATAATATTTGCATTTATTTACATAACAAAGAGAAACAATTGTGACGGACGTGACAAATACCATGAAATGCCCCATTTTATGAAATGCTGATGATGTTAAGTAATGTTAAATTTCAGGAAAAGATGATGGAGAAGGAAATACTGCAGAAGTGATATTGGAAGAAAATGCTCGGTGGTTTGAAAACGATGTGGACTACACATCTAACCCTAAACTGTTGTCAGCTGTGTGGCCCAGCCTCAGACACAGAGAGTACAAATGGGGGGTAATGGAGGCAGGTTCAACAGAATCAAGTACTCACTTCAAGCGTGAATCACTGATGACAGTCTCTGACCCATGCACTCTGCCCAGGGTTGTCAAGTGTGGCCAAACAGGTAGGCAATACTGGTAGGAATTTGATGAGTTGTTAGAAACAATAAAATATCTGTGGTAATTGATTAGAAGTGAATTTGTAGTACAAATAGTATTTGCCGAATATCAAAAAACTACCTTTATAAAATACTACTCATATTCTGCATTCTTCTTGCCGAAACTATGCATTCACAAACTTTTACATCACAACACAATTCTTCATGGAGGACAAAGCAATATATTTTATCGTTAAATTGAACAAAAAGAACAATAATTTGTAAAAGTTGACCCATGATAGGAACAACCAAATTATTTTGTTTGTTTTTATCGAAATGATTAAAATATGTGTAGTAGGTGAAAGTATTTTGTCATATAGTAAAAATTATTTTAAATTCATTGATTAAATGGCAAGCAATTGCAAATAAGACCTGCAATTACTGATTCGACATGATCTTTCTTAATGTCTGCATTAAACATCTTGTCTTAGTGCACTAGAATTGTATTTCCAATTTATGTACTAGTGCTCTCGAATTGTATTTCCAATTTATGTACTAGACATACCGACATATGTACGTATCACTGTTTTCTAGATAAAGAATATATAAATGTTCCATTTGGAGATGAATTAGAACATGGAAAGCGTTACTACATCTGTATATATGCCAAGAAGAAAGATGTGCAGTATGAAAAGTGGACTGATAAACTTCCAGAAGTAAAGGAATGCAGTGATGGTATTGTCGTGGATCTAACAAAACCAACTGGAGGACGTGTGTGGATTAACAATCTAAACCACCAGCAGTATCAGGTCAGTATTTTTTTATGGGTCATGTTTATATTTGTCATACCAATAAATCTAATTGCATTGTTAATTTGTGATTGGATTGATTTTTCATAGTCCCTAACATTTGTTTTCGGATAATGCTTAACCATGCTACAATTGAGCTTGTTTATTGTCTAAAATTTCCTGTTTATCTTCAATTTTACTGATCTTATTTTAATTTAGCCCGTAATTATTTTAACTTTGTTTGCCTTGTGACTTAGCTGATTTATTTACATTGTTTTTCCATATTTTGTTAGTTTAATTTTTGTTTTATACAGGCGTCTCTATCTGACGTTGAAGTGTACTGGGATGAATTTACTGATGTGGATGAAATCAATCCTGTACATGTACTGCATCAAAGTGGTATAGCTGATTATGAATTAGCACTGGGTAAGCTATATTTTTATGCTTTTCTTTTAAAAAAAGACATAATTATGTTAATGTTGCATTATGTTATTTAAAATCTGTGTGACAAATATATTTTACTTTATAAAGTATAATGTCCAGGACTCACCTGGGTCCTTTTCCTTAAGACATTTATCAATATAACAAACAATGGTCGACCTTCAAACTTTAATTTTATTTTTGAATTCGATCACCTCAGTTATAAATGCATTATTCATGGGCAAAGACGGCAAACCAACAGATACAAAATGTCTAAACATGTTCCAGTTCATTGGGGCATCAAATATTGGTTTCCAAATCTAGGGAGAATGGCATGCACCAACCGATGGCTTTGGAAAGAATTAGGTCGGACCAAATACTCACCTGGTCAGCGCTTACATTTTCAAAATGGAGCTAAATTTACAGGGCTCAAAGTTGTATTTTTTTACGAGCACTGTGCTCCTAACTTTGTAATTTTAGCCTATAGGCATGCTGTTAAATATTTTACAGTAGTAGCACTGGTGAATGTTCATAGCAGTGACATCGGAGCGTTTTAGTGTGATAGGGTGTGGTGGGGGCAGAGATAGTGATATTTATTAAGCAAGGCTAAGTATATATATATGCGAGTGGAGAATACCTCGCACCTTGTTGGGTAATTAAACAAGTGTTTTACCGATAACAGCGACAATTACGATAAGAGCGACAATTACGTGCTTGCTTCCAAGTTTCACAAGCGATAATTGATTGTTGGGTGTCAATTTCACATGAACATTAAGGAGTAGCAGCAATAGATCTATGCGCTTACAAAAAGATTTAAACGCTTACATAATCGGCTCTGGGGAAACCTCTGAGTTACTTGGTTCAATTTAATGATCAAATATATTAAATAGTTTTTACAAACGAATATATCCACTGCATATGAAGATGTGGTTATATTTTGCACCCCATCGAAAACGGACATCAGTCATCAAAAATCAACAATTATAACTAATAGCTTCACAGTCACCTTGTCGTCTGACAAACTCCAATTTGCCTGTGTATGATTTGAGATTAGATTTATTAGATTCTATTGGTGCACTGTAGCTAACACACATGTTGATCTATGCATACAAATAAGTTGAACACATAAGTTTTTTATGCTTAATAACCATTTTACGCACGTTTTTAACATAGATGGCATGGTTTGTCTTTCGTGAAGAACGTGTTATGACAAAGTTCTCGACTACGTAGTTTCAGCAAAAAGAAAGCGAGAGTAAAATGTGTTGCAATTCAATATGTGTTGGTTTCAATATTTGGCGATACATGTACATGTAGCTTTGTTGCATAACAGAACTAGTAAATTTGGTGTATATTTAATCACATAATACTATTACAGGCCTGCAAAAATTGCGCAAACGATCGTTTGGTTCGCGCGTCGTTCGCACAATTGTTGCTTTAGTCAGGAGGAATAATGCTGAAAATTACACTTAGGGTGGAAAGTGAGTACAGACTTTTTTTGTCAATTGATATGAGTTTATATAGGCATAAGACAATATTTTCCAGAGGGTGTGCAAAAATTCGACCCTTGGCATTT
>JAULBR010097760.1:0-21426 GCA_032355825.1 Melanodrymia aurantiaca
ATCCGAAGGATGTTGTAGAGGGCGCTGAGATTGAGATGACGTCCTGACCGTAGTCGGGTCGTCCTCTCAATCCCAGACTTATCTTTTTACCTGAATAGAGGCAAATATGCTGGTTAAATTCAACATAGTTACCTCCCCTGGTTGATATGTGAATAGTCAGGCCATGTGGACCTAACACCCACATCCCTTTCTCATGTCCTGCTTTCGTACACATGGAGCTAACACTGGTTGAGTGGTTACCAGCATATTAATTTGGATAGTAGGTTGAGTGGTTACCAATATATCAATTGGGATAAAAGGTTGAGTGGTTACCAGTATATTAATTTGGATAATAGGTTGAGTGGTTACCAGTATGTTAATTTGGATAAAAGGTTGAGTGGTTACAAGTATATTAATTTGGACAAAAGTTAGCTTCAGTGGATAGTGATATATTAATTTGGACAAAAGCCTGGTGGAATTTGTGAGGCTTAAATAATATACATTAAATTAAACAGTGTTAACCGATTTCTTTTCTCATACTAACATATGTTTGATTTTTATTTCAGATTCGGTTATCACTACACACTCTACACACTAATTCAGTGTTGAACACATGTAACAAAGCTGATTGTACATAGAATAAACATTGATGTCATTCGTGCCAACCATTAGAGGCTATGTTTAACAATACCAGAAGATGCACTATTTGAGGGTCTCAATAGGTTTCTTAAATCAAAAAAGGATTTTGGATGGGTTTCCTTAAAATAGAATTGTAAAATTGATAATATAATAGTAATTTTTAATCATAGGTTTGGAAAATAGTTTATTTTTCAAAGCTTTTAAAAAGTTACCACAACAGGTTAAAAAAAGACAAAAGAAACTATATTTGTTTAAACTTTATATCCACTAAATTGTTTTTTTTAGACATTCATAGTTCTAGTCTTTTATACAAATTTTTGTAGTCATGTTGGACTATCAAGTAATTTAGCAGTTATTGAAAATGCCTCCTTTGACAATATCAAAATGACACCCAAAAAAAAAAAGAGTTTAAAATGATAAAACTTTTAAACAGCATTCACAAGAACTTCATTGAAAATTGAAAAGCATTTAACATTTTTGCGTATATATGAAGTTCAAGCACCCCCGCCTTAGGCACGGTCCGCCATAAAGTTAATGCCATGGCTGTGTCCAAGGTAGGTAATATATATATATATATATATAATATGTAACACACTTTGGGTACAAATGAGATTTTTGCCAAAAATGAGATTTTTGCCAAAAATGAGATTTTCAATATTTTGCTACATACATGTATGTATCACTCAAATGTATTTGTGAAATCATAGGGTATTATCTCTTTTATTTTAAGAACTATGAATGTTTATCCAAGGTTTATCTGGTGCGCGGCAAGTTCAACTACGATTATGACGTCGCATTTCTCGTTATGACGTAATGCCGTATTTGGACCCAAAATGTCATGGTGCATCACATTATTATACAGTAGAATCTCGTTGGCTCGAACGCGGAAGGGACGATTACATGACAACGCTCGAACCAAGATCGAAGTGCCGAATTAAACCCTTATATTAAGTTGCTGATGTTTGGGTCGAACTACCCGATGGGTCGAACAGTTTCTCGAGCACCGACAGTGTTCGAGCCAACGGGATTCAACTGTATATTAACAAAGAGTTGGACAAAATAAATGTAATATTATTTAATTCTGAATTGAATGCAATTATTTAATGTTTTCTCCCCAAGAGTTTGAAAATCATACATAGTGCTCATTAAACCATTTACCAAACTGTCATTGCATACAATGAAACCCACCTAAAGTGGGCCATCAGTAAACTGGAATTCCATATAAATTAAAGTCTTATGGCTTTGTATTTAAATGATGGTAAACCAAACATCACTATAAAGCAGGGGTTCTAGAATACGGTGGCCCGATGCCCGAGGCCAGTGATTTTTACACTTGGGCCACCAAATAATTGTCTTGACCATGCCCGATGGCCCGATAGCCAGTAAAAAATTTGATTTACTTACATTTAAATTTTTTTTATTATATTGGTATTGGGATTTAAAAGTTGGGCAAGTGAATATTCAACCACGGCCAGTGAATTTTCAAATCCACTGGCCCCAATGCCGCCCCATGGCAAGTGAAATTTAAGAAAATTCTAGAACCCCTGATAAAGCAAACTTTTAACTTATTCCCATGTATCCATGAGTAACTGTTGTACTCCATGTATTATGTACCAGTGATCGACGACTGGTCTATCAAAGGTCATAGTGTGTGCTATCCTTTCTGGGAAAGTTGAGTGCACATAAAAGATCCGTTGCTGTTCGGTAAGAATAGCCTATGTGGTCACAGTGGATTTCGTCTGTGACAAAGTGTCGATATAACCCTGCATTTGACATCCAATAACCGCTTGTTAGTAATCAATGCATGGGTGTTAACTGTCAGTCAGGAGACTGAACTCAGTCGCGGGATAAATTTTCAACATATTATTTATTAAATAAACATATATTTATTAATGTAATTATTTAAATATAAGACCAAAACTTAAAATTATAATTAATATTTTCAGTCATACAAATTCACTTTTGTTAACACCCATGTATTAATCAATGTGTTCCAGTGGTGCCGTTAACAAAAACAAAACCATGTATTAAGTACAGTCAAACCTGTCTAGGCAGCCACCTAAGGGAGT
The DNA here is from genome assembly GCA_032355825.1 of Melanodrymia aurantiaca. Classification (NCBI taxonomy): domain Eukaryota; kingdom Metazoa; phylum Mollusca; class Gastropoda; order Neomphalida; family Peltospiridae; genus Melanodrymia; species Melanodrymia aurantiaca. Next base: position 2,688 of record JAULBR010097760.1, read on the forward strand.
AACAAAAAGTGGCCTCTTAAGCCAGGTGGCTGCTTAATACAGGTCATAATGCACTAAAATTGATCATTTGGTGGAATATTAAGGTGGCCCTTAAAGACAGGTGGCTGCTTAATACAGGTGGCCATACAAGCAGGTTTGACTGTAGTATCAAAATAAGAATAACCTGTGAGATAGCAGTGGGAATCTTCTGACACCATGCATCAAAATGACTGTTTAAATTCCAATAGCCAATTATTAATTAATTAATCAATATGTGCCCAGTTGGTGATATTTCAGTTGCCTAGAGTTAATAATTGTTTGTGTCTCTTCTAATGTACCGCTATCTCTGTTCAAATAAGGCATTTCACATCTGACGGGGAAAATGATTTGTGATAGTAACATTAATTTATTAAAAGTTAGGTTAAGTGCATCAGATTTATTAGAATTTTTTGTGTACATTTGTTTTCTGTGTGGAAAATGAAGATAAACTCAACATTGACTTGTTGCATGTCTGCCAGTTGCCATATGACTCATCGTCATGGGTGATAGGATTGATAACATCAAAACACATCTGCTGAATGACACCCCCAATCTGTTCTTCTTTTTGGCACTTTGTATGGGAGATAACTCTTGAGAACTTATTTAGAGAGGTGTCTAGATACATAAGTATTTGCATAAAAAGTGCAGAAAATTGGTTATTTCCAACAAGCAAATATTACAGCTGTCGTGGTATTATTCTTTTTAAATTAATATATTTTAATAACATTTTAATTATTTGTATATTGTAAATTATTTAGAAAATTAATATTTAATTTTTTTAACTACAAATTCTCTATTTTTTAAGTTAATTGATACAACATTTAACTGTATAATATTGTAAATTATTATTTAATTATTAATAACATAAAGAATATTTAACGGATGAATTGTGACAGAGTTTTGTTTTAAACTAGGTTCGCTGGGCAGATATAGAAGAAAAGCAAGCACAGCATCGTCGCCGAGAACTAGGATTCATCGTGGGACAAACACAGCACGACTGGGATCGAATAACTGATGATAACTTTGCTCACAGAGCACTCAATCAAACTAAATACATATAGTCATTTTCAACTCCCATACTTGGTAAGAAAAAAGCCTGTGCGCATTTTCCTCAAAGAAATTTGATGTGAATTATGTGTACATGTATTGCATATAAATATATGGTTTCAGAATTTATCAAGAAATGGTTATAATGATTTGGAATGCACTTAATTGTCAAAATACAAGTGGGTAAAATGTAAGGAATGGAACTTGCATGTAATGCCACCTCCCAATGCCTGATTTCTATTTAATCATTCCGTATATTAAAAGTCCTGTTGTTTGTTATAAACAAGATAAACAAGATATTCTCAAAAAATGTTATGCCTTCCAGCACCTTGTCTAATAATAAACACACCACCCACCCAATCTGATAGTATACAATATATTTTGATGTGATCCAATTCACCAATGGTTCAAGCAGCCTATTCCCCACCCATTTAGTGCTACTTGTAATAGAATGACCCGAGAAAACGTCTTATTCCCAATTCCGTAGGCTGTATTCGAGGGCTGGTGTATACTCCAATTATATCAATTTATGTATTACCCATTATGTGAGAGATCACAGTTTAATAACTTTGTCGTTTGTCAACATTTATAGATACAATATTCGTTGACAAATCTATGATATAAAAGCCAACATGCATGGTCAACAGCACATGAACAAATCATCAACTTTGGTCAAAGATGGAACATTAACATTCCGTGTTCTTTCATAACAATCCTGAAGCGACTTTAAATTTCAAATCATTCATTCATTCTTTCATAACATTTATGCAGCACCTGATTGTAAAAAAATATTTAGCTTTGGTGTTTAAAATATCATTGAAGCCCGCCTTTCCCACACCAGACTCTTGACACAAAATCGTACACAAAAAAGAAGAAAATAATATAATGTTTGTCACATGTCTGTGCTTTTCCAAAACCACCATCTGTTCTTAGTATTCTTACTAGCCATATACACCTTGCATTGGTTACACAAACTGAATCTAAGACCCAAACCAACCCACTCCCAACTTCCAAACGTGCTCAACTGTCTGTGTATGTTTCTTACTGTACTTTGTTCCAAATGGTTCATTTTAAACATACTGTCAAATAAAATAACAGATACCACAAAGCTAATTTATGTGTTTATATCCATTATCATCCGTGGTATAAACCTTTTTTATATTTAATCCTTCTTTACCCATGTTCGTTTTCACTTGTCTCCTTTTTATGTGTTCTCATATCTTTATTTACCTCTAACATGTTGGTTATATGGTACAATCAGACTGTTTTTAAACATTAACGTCAGTCGAGAGGGGCACCTCCCACACTTTATATCATTGTTCATGCCCACAGAGAGCCAAGCACTTCCAAGTGATAGCATCCTGTCTGTCATTAAACATACCATATCAGTTAGCCACTATTTGCTGTGGACAATAGTGGAAAATGTTGGTGTGTGGTTACCCAGCAAGTGGGTCAGTAAGTGTGTGTAAACCTCAGATAGACCTGTCAATACTAGCTGATGTAGCTGATTGAGTCAGAAGTAAGAAGTCTGAGATGAAAATGTTAATATTTACATGTCGGTTTTGTCACAAGGATACTCTCTTCCTCTCTCTCTACATTAAACTGGCAGCAGCTGGCTTGTCAGGAAGTTTAATCAGACATCTATCCATTTGCCTTGATTACTAACTCCTTCCACCTTGTTCTCAGTCACTGTTTGTTTCTGTGTTGAATGATAAAAGCCAGAAAGCTACTTTAGATTTAATAAACTGGAATAAATTCAAGTGCCAGAATGCGACCACCCAAAAGAGTTAGCAAAAAGATTTTTTTTCTCTCTGTTTTCTTAGGTGCTTTAAAAATGAGAAATTGCACATAGATCTATCATTAACCATATGCTAGTGTCTTGTGCAGTATCATTTCATCACCCTAGAATGGCTTCCATACATCAGGAGATCTTAACAAGTCATAATTGGTGAGAGTAGCAATTCAGACTGATGCACACTCAAGTTGTTATTGGGCCAGATTACCATTTAACGTGAAGTGAGACATTCTGATATATACACATCCGATGATTAGTTTATCCATTTGCCGCCTATCTTCTTAGCAGCAGGCTATTAACTTCAGTAACAATCTCAATGGGGCAGCATAAATCAGGGGCCATTTCAAACACTTCTCAAGACCTGTACCAGGTTAATCATTTTGTTCCTCTTGGGTAATTGGAAACTTGATTGTCGGTGATTTGTGTAATAAAACTTGTTGAGTCCCCAGCCTATTTTAGGACTTACTCTTTTATATTGTGTAACGTATGAATTGCACACACATGCATCTTGTTAGAAAGGTATCAAGTGCAAACTAAATGTGTCTGAACTGTAGATAACTTCTTAATAGTTCTTTTTCTCCCATATTTGTACTTTGATGTGCTCAAAGAAGTTATACAATTAATTTTTAGTATTTTTTTAAATATACAGTATATTTTTATTACATAAATTTTTATCTTTCGTAATAAAGCACATAATTAGACATTAATTATTAAATGTATAATAAGAAACATAATAATACTATTGGCACACTAAATTAAATGTTTTAACAACATAACTAAAAATTTAGCCTGTTTACTTTTTACAAAGGTATTTTTTCCACTACATTGTTTAAGTGTTATGTAATAATCATAAAACTTTAATGTCATTGACATTCATGTGCGAAAATCTGAATGTCTTCTCTTTTGGTAGTTTTTTTAATGTTTAATTTTGCTAGAATGTTGTTTATTTTAACAAACAACTAATACTAACTTGTGCAACTGTTGGCACAGTGTAAAACATCAGTTTGATATACACTATTATATTTATAGTGTTACATTGTCCATACTGTTACATATTTGAAAACTTCCCCATATATTAGTACATTATTTAAATATAAAATAAGCGTTATAAAACATACATGTGTATATATAATTGAAATTTTCTCCCGTTATAATAGTATTCAGTTTAGGAAAATGAACAATCTCTAAATATTATTATTTTGAATGGATAATACCCCGGTAGATCAATTGTCACTCTTGCATGAATGCTATGGAAAATTAATGGGACTCATTTGTAATTATTGTTTGATGATTGAAATATATTGTATTACATTGTTATTATCTGATCATAGATATTTTATTATGACCTTTATTTGCTCCTGGAGATATGTGGTCTAATTACATTTGTACTCAAGCATTTTTGTTCAAGTCCAAGTATTTTGACCATGAATGGTTTATGTGTGGTACAGGTTTAAAAGTTTAACACTGAGATGTAATTGTGGTTGGAAATGTGTAGAACTCAAAATGTTCCAATTGCAGTATTAAGATTTCCAGATTAGACTGAGAGCTATAAATAAACGTTTCTTAAATGAATGTTTTTTAAATAAATGTGTATATCTGGAAACATTCTTATTGATAGGTGTAAGCTTTTTTTAAAATAAATTGGTCCTCAGTACTAACAAGTGACTTGTAGTTGTAAGTATAAGAGATTATGTTATTCAGGTAGCTGTTTACACCGAGAAGTGCTCTATTATCAGCTTCCTTAGCTTGTTGAAGAATCGGATCTAGAATCTTTATCTCATTTGTCAAGAATGTTGTCTGGAGAATGTTTTCAGAAAGCCTATGAGATCTTAATGTAATTGAATTAATTCTCTGTGCTGTAAAATCTTGGTAACTTTGTTTCTTGTCCTTGTCATGGAAAGTCTTATGAGTTTGCATAGTTGCCTTCCTTCAGAGTTCCTGGGTGTGCATCATAGCTCAGCACAAGAGCATCTGCCTTAGGTTCAAGAGGATCGTTCCTCAGTAAGCTTGTTGGGCATTTCCCATTCCAACCTGTGATCCACAACTAGTAGATCAAAGGCTGTGGTGTGTGTTAACCAGTCTATGTGAAAGTTCACATAAAACTTAAAAGATCAATTGCTGCTAATCGGTAACAGTAGCCTTCTAAGTGGCAGCAGCTGGTTTCTTCTAAGCCAATGAGTCGACATAGCCATATGTTTGACATCCAATTATTAATCAATGTGCTCCAGTGGTGTCATTAAACAAACTATCTTTATCTTTTATCTTTGTCATGGTAAAGTGTGGTGGGTTTGTTCAGTTGCTTTTATTGCAATGAGAAGACTATTAAACATGTATTACAAGGTTCTTCTCAATGCATTTGCTCATTCTTGTTCAAAATCATCGTCATCGTCATCATCAGTATTAGCATCATCATGTATAATCATTGTTTCATCATACAATCATTTGTTTGACAAATGTGGTTTGTTTTGCATTAAACTATTAACACGGATATTCATCATATTATTTATATGAAGAGTGATGTACAGTGCATATTAAATATCCCTTGCTACGTATTGGATTATTGTGTGTAATCATTGACTATTACATCAAGGTACCATAAATAATTATGGTTAACTTCTTATGACACTTGTGTACAGAAGCCTGCCACCCCAAAGTGAGTAGGAAAAGAAAAACACACATCTTATGATGTTTAATCAATGAAACTTAGTATATCTGATAGCCAAATGTTTATCTTTTCTGGTCTTTTCCACACATATTAAGTGTGACATGGCAAAGATGGTGAAAAGTTAACAGTAATTCTGGGTGTCATTGAATATGCAGTGTTTCATATTATTATATTTCAGACTCTAATCAGAATGCTTACAGCATTCATTTTACTTTTCTTAATCCAGATCCTATTTATTATAAGTATTTATATTTTCTTTTTTTCAGTGCTTTTTGTCTTTCCATTTACTACACTGTCATATACAGTCATCTTCATTGGGCATTTATGACAGATTTGTCAAATGATTTTTTTATTTTAATGGAGAGAACATCCTGAAGGAATCCGTTCTAAGTCAATTAGAGGAGTCTGGAGCTATGGCAGTGCGTATGGACTGCAATGTCAATGACAGCCAGAAGAAGAGATGTTACTGACTGACTGTGACTTTTTATGTTAACCTCTTTTCATGATGCAGTCATTATCTTATGCTACAATATTCCCATCCATCAAAACCACTGTTACAATTTGGGTGACAAGACAAAATAGTTGACACTTTTTGGAGACATGCAACGAATTGCATCAACAAGATGATTGAATAGTAATGTAACATTTAAGTTGTCGCTGAATTTTTTAATAGTTATGTATATATGTGATAATAAAACAGTATTGTCAAGTCTCATGTCATTATTATAAACTTCATTCTTTGTATGTGTTGTTTGGCTCAATGTTAATTCTCTCTCTATTCTAAACATGTTTTAAAAATTAATAATCGTAATGTTTATCATGTTGTAAGGTAAGTATCACAATGGATCATATACAAAGTTTATGAAGATAAATATAAAGCTAATACTTATAGTAATAATGGTAATAAGTGCAGTCCTGTTCAATAACTTCGTTTTAAACTATTTTGCATGAGTGAATTTGTTACTGGGGATTTAATTGGTTACAATTTACATAACTCTGTATTGTTTGTTTTATGAAATCATGTTAGAACTGTTCATCTATATTTAGAGAAGCAAATAAATAATGTGCTTTAATCACAACTAAATGTGTTGCTTTATATATTTTATGGTACACAATTTAAACATTTAGGTGTTTATTTTTAACAGGTATAATTTATTACAATTGCTGATATCTTAGAAATCTATCATTCCTGTCATATGTATTGGCTGCCATATTATTTGAGATGTTGGAATATACAATGCATCTGGTATACGGTACGATATATTAAGATCCAAAATTAAGCATTCAGACTTGTCATAAGTGCTTTTAAAACTCGATAAGTGGTAGTGTTGCAAATTGAAACCGATATTTTACCTCTGAACTTGCACCTAGAGTTGTGCATACTGAAAAATTATATCACAAGTCACTTTATACCAAACGATATGCCATATATCATCTGCACAAATCTGCAATGCCAAACGCTATAGTAGAGCTAAAACAAATCTGATTGATCTTACCATCGTAGTTCCCAAAGAGCAACCATGAATAACATACCTCCATGGTCATGGTCGCCACCAAATAACGAATGAAGTCTTCTAAACAAATCAGAAGGGCTAGTCCAGTCGATAATTGAGATTATCCACACGAAACGTGATGAACATCACAAGGTGTACATGGATGGCTCTCAGTAACTGAAGGAAATGATGGAGTCGGAATTTACTTTCAAACTAAGAGAAAAAGTAACATTGGTGTCTTTACCACTATGCTCAATCCTGGAAGCTTTAGAAGAACAGTACTGTCAACCTGTTCTTAAACCGCAATTCAAGGAGGTCCATTGCGACAGATGGCAGTTTATAACTTGTCTCGAGTTGAACGTTTCCTTGACCAACGCCTGTTTTTGCCATCTTTAGTATGACTTTTGTTCTATTACCCACAGCACCATGGTGTTTGAAAAGGTTTATAATGTGACATTATAATTATGATTTATAACACCGTAGGCATACTCCTTATTAACAACGTTCTGCAACATCCAGGATGGATGATTTGTGTTCTCGACATACTTAATTATTTTATTTGTTATGTCTATTTTGCTTAATTATACAGGCATCTTTTTCACCATTTAGCAATCAATGGAGACCCATTGTCAGCATTCCTCCATCCTCAGTCGATTTGCATATATCTGTCACTGACAATTATTTGTAATTTCACCGTTTGACTCGACAGTCATGATGTGTTTTACGTAACATTATTTTTTTTACTTTGCAGGTTTAGACTAAATCGCTAATGCAAGTTGTACAATATACAATAGCATTGTGGTGTTTATAAATTTATACAAGTAGTGATTTGTAATTGATACTTTTTTTGCTGATTCGAACAGGAAGAAGGCATTAGATAAAATAAAGTGTGTTTAATAACACCACTGGAACACATTGATTATTAATCAGCGGTTATCGGATGTCAAACGCACGGTTATATCGACACTTTGTCCCAGAGGAATCCTGCTGCTGCCACATAGGCTACTCTTGCCCAATAACAACAAGGGATCTTTTATACGCTCTTACTCACAGATAGGATAGCACACATCTCTGTCTTAGATGGACCAGTCGTGGATCATTGGTATGAACAGGAAATTACCCAACTGGTCCGCTGTGGATGATCGATCCTATGACCAATCTAACCTCCGGCGGTGCGCTACGTCCCACTCCTAAAAGCATTCTAATATACAGTGTTATACTATTATATTATAATATAATATATTATAATATTTATAATATAATAATAATTATATTATACTTTGATGATTACCGGTCAATTCTAGAGACTTATTTATAACTTGACTGCGTTTGCCTTTTATTACACAAAGACCTATTTCTTCTATGACCTGATACAGACCATCTTTGGCAGTCTATACTTTCATTCTATCTTCTGAGATTTTCGTCATGTCATACAAGTGCCCGATTTCTCCGCGAGTTCTTTACAAGCACTTATCTGCAATCATCTAAGCTTGGTGGTGCAGTGGTTGACGCTAGACTTTAGGCTGGTAGGTACTGGGTTCGAATCCCATTCGTGGCATGGGATTTTTAGATCAGTATCGACTCCAACCCAGAGTGGGTGCTCCGCAAGGCTCAATGGGTAGGTGTAATACCACTTATACCGACCAGTGTCCACAACTGGTCTAACAAAGGCCGTGGTATGTGCTAACCTGTCTGTGGGAAAGTGCATACGGTAGTAAGTTATAACTAACTATAACTAACTTGTTCACATCTCGCCAGCAGTACGAGTACTAGTGCGTGCTTTTCGTGTGTCTTTGAACAGCCTTGTAAATTGCTGGTGAATCATCTACGTAGGCCTATATTTAGTACTTACACATGCCACAAATAAATACCTATGATGCAGACTGATTTTAGTTATTTCTATAGTGTGAAGTGGATTCGTTAATTTATACATTAATTTTTAGAATTGATATATCTGCAGGTAGTAAGTACAATACCTAATAATGAACTATTGAATATCATCTCAGTATTAACCGACAGTTGATTTCTTGGAAAGACCTGAAGATTCCCACCTCCAATGGTGACGAAGTAAAGCGCTATGATATTAATAGTTGGGAGGGGACCATTCGGATCTTGCAAAAAAATTCCAGACATACGGTACCTGACAATAAACATTGATGCCAAGCAAAGCCAATTATTCCATGGTTTCCATTTATCTGTATTTGCGAAAGTTAAGTAAGTTTAGAAATCAAAGAGCAGTTTTCTTTGATTAATAGTATTAGTGGCTTCTTTCCGATTTCTGGTATGTTTTGGCATGACACATAAGATTAAAGCATGCTTGTCTTGGGGATAACGCTGACGGTTCGTAGCGGTTTCTCTCCGGGCGGGTAGGGTTTGGGGTGTAGCTGTGTCCAGGCTAGGAGGGGTTTAGGAAATATAGAAACGGAATTAGAATGCAGATGAGAGTAGCCGGGCACAATGGCATCAGACATGACTGCATGGTATCAGTCAAAATAAAACGAAAGTGTTATGGGTTTTCCCCCGGTTCCTATTCCATCCCTAGAGCAGAGGTAATTACTGTAAATTAGATCGATACAGATCCAGACAAAATACCTAACAAATTACTAGTCCCACAAAAAAGACAGAAATAACCTGATAAAAATGAATCCGAAGCTGGCAGTCCTCAATGGTTATGAAATGCAAGTCTTCCCGTTTCCTAACAGTTGGAATACAGTACAAGACTTGGAACACCAAGTCGAAATGAAAATAACGATATGCTTGGCGTGGTAGATCAGCAAGGTACCGTTTCCCACTTTATCGCATGATAAGCACTTCCTGTCATCGACATCAAACCTTTCAAATCATAATTAGTCTTGTGACAAAGAGTATCAATGCAGAATATTATAACGGTTGAGGCAGACTTTTAATGAAATGGTACAAGCCCCACATTAGGACGAACTACCAAACGATATAAAAACATTTACGGGAAGATCTATTGTATATATATGAACATCTAGGTGCCTACGAAGTGATTGATAATATCATCTGTATTATTTATGTCTCCAGTACCAAAAATTAATAGCTTTTCTGCCCTATGATAAAAACTCCAAAAACTGAAGGAAAACTAATACAGAACGTGCTCCACTTGATATACAATCACGACTTGCTAGATAGCAATAGAATCAAACAAACTGGAGAAAATAAAAGTGTGTTTAACAACTTCACGAGACACATTTTCTTTGACCACTGGACTCTACCTTGTGCAGAGATACGGATTTGGAAATGTCAATGTTTTGTCGTTTAGATTTGACTTGACATTAACACGCATCATTGGAGTCCAAAGAATTAGATTTGTTATGCGCGTAATAAACTTGTGAAACATCCCTTCGTCCATCATTGCAATATTGAATGGTAAACCCCATTCAAGCCAGAAAACCTTTTAAAACCACTAGCTACTTCATACTTATTAAATATACATTAAAACAACTCGGTATAGGGCGATTCCATGGTATTTGTCACGTTCGGAACGATTGTTTTTCATCATTTTGGTTAGTTATGAAAAAACACTATGTTATTAGATAATTCAACTGTTAGGAATTTCAAATTGCAGTACAAAACAATTGATGAAATCTGATAATATTTGCATTTATTTACGCAACAAAGAGAAACAATCGTTCCGGACGTGACAAATACCATGGAATCGCCCTATACGAAGAAAAAGGTAATCTATTACAAAATTTAAAATATCTGTTGAGAATCTAAACGACAAAACGTTGACATGGCCAAATGCGTATCTGCGCAAGGCAGAGTGGAAGGGATATTACGACAAAGTCGAGATAGCATGTATACGCCCTACTCACAAATCCGAACGACAGTAGTCATTACGCCATGTGTTCGCAAAAGTTGAGTGTATCCTATACCTCATCGGTGTCATCGAACAACGAACACATTATTATTAGAATAAGACCAATGTTAACCTATCGCTTCATGGAATATTTTGTTAACGGAATTAACCATTTTGAAAGCGACAGAAAATGAGTGACAGACAACTATTACCGGTACACACAAACTAGCAGGTGTAAACGATGAATCTTCATTTGAATATGCTAATCACAGTTGTTAAACCGTAGGCCTGCATCGTTTTTGTCTGTGTTTAAAAAAGGTAGAATATAAAGGATAGGGAGACCGGCCTCCGTAGCGCGGTCGTTAACGCACAGGGATTAAGACTGGTAGGTTCTGATTTTTAATTCCAGTATCGGCTCCAACTCCGAGCGAGTGCTCCACAAGGCTCAATTCGTATATACATGTAGGTGCAATTCCACTTTTGCCGACCTGTGTCCACAACTAGTTTATCAAAGAACTAACGTGTTTCCTCTCGTACGAACACTAATGTCTGTCCTGGACAGGCAGTCGAGACAACTGGACTGAGTAACCATAACAGGCTTGCTTTAACCTGAATTGGGTATAAGCACGTTGGATATTTAGGAGTTGTCAACAGAAATAGTGGTGAAGAACATTATGAGTTTATATTAGGCTACTGAAGTACCTGAATTATTTCATTTTATCACCTCTTTAATCCGTCTATTTTGAGGATTATTTCAAGGAGTTTATCGCTGAAGGCATTGCAGTTTAGTAATGTGAATAAAAACAAACTTGTCTACTATATATATATCCGAGTGTTACATACGGACTTCCACTGTTACAGTGCTAGTATATAGCAATTTCTAACTCAATAGATGTGGTGCACCTCAGCACTCGCGCCATGCTATTTGCGTTATCGTGCACCGCCTAATGCGTTTTGACAAGGATTACTACCATCAAAGCATTTACGACTCAACAGGGAGCTCTTTGAAGGGAACATGGGTCATTTCTTATGATGTACAATCAAGAAATGTTGAAAAATACGCAAGCTATTAAAGAGATTCTCGCATGCTTGTACAGTTTGATTTCTTCTGATGTGAAAGCATTTGTGATAAATCATTTGTTATGACTTTAAACTGCTGTCTGATTGCAACTCTGCTAACGTTGCGGTCTTTTCAGAGTTTGGTGGTGCCGCGGTGCTACGAAACGGCAATAACTAATTTAAGTACCTCTTTGTGGAAAGGAAGACATATTTCATTACGACACTATTTTTTGCAGATACGCATAATGTCAATGTTTTGGAGCTTAGTTTACATATTCCAACGGAATTCTGTTTAGCAACAAATAAATATATCGATTTTAAATGTTTGTCGAGCTGGATGAACATAATAATTAATTATGACAGATTGTTAAGAAATCCAAGACCTGTCAAAAACGGCTCACAACCGAACAAGATATCGTCACCAAACTCATATTTCTTAACAATGCTTCGTGTTGACGTTTAAGTTCCTTATGAATCCATGTAAGTCATCAGAGGGCTACCGACAAGTTCTGATTCGGAGATGGGGGTGTGGGTATTGCATGGAACAGGGTAGAAAACATGTCTTAGAACATTGATACAATGCAAAATTTGATGTCCAAAGTTCATTAAGTATATGTTCTTGTTATAAAAATCTGTTCAAGAAATTGTACTTGTATTGTACATAATAGCCTATTATACGCTTGTATTTAACAAGTAGTGGGTGGGTACTGCTAAAAGAATGCACATCTCAAGCACGGCAAATCGAATCCTATTTCTCCTAATGGCTACTCTTTAGTTTGAAAGTGTAAATGAGCCGACTGTTGAAAGACAATATACACAGTATCCAGACGAGAAAATATACGATTGTGGGGATGCATGGTCGTCTGGTATAGATGAGTTCTCATTCCATGCCCGCCATGTGATGTTCCTCATGACCACTCTAAATGGGTATTATACCAATATATTCCAATGCAGTTGTTATTAGCAAGTTGTAACTCACTCTACTCTGCCATACAAAAACCATTTAATGATTATATTGGCCCACGCGACTGAACGGCTAAGTAAACTGCGAAGTGTTGAGGTCAACGTTTTACCAGTTCTGCTGCTGTGTAAACTTCCGGAATATGTACACGTACAAACGAGCTAACAAATAGCAGTGTTGCACATGTGAACACTGCACTTGTCCACTACGAGGCTGGCTCAATATCGCACAGGACAACATCCCACTCTGACATTAATTATGCAACACAGACAAAATCCCACATTAATTTTAAAATAGATTTAATTACAAACTACATGTATATTAATCATAGCAAACTTTTATACATCAGAGTTTACATATAAAAAATATATATACATGTATATATAATCTCGTTTTGTGGATCTGGTTATACGATTCATTCCATAAAGTTTTATTTTATTATTTAACCCATTTTGTTACGAAAAGATCGGACTTAGTTTTTGCCAGACATGCGGTTCTTTGCCACAAGATTTTGGAATCTATGTTGATTCCTGTGCCTCGTATGAGCATATAGCAGCCAAATTAAAATTAATTTGTAACCCTGACGACCATTTTTAATACAATTACTCATTACATTCGATTCCATTGATTTACCTTCCAGGTTGCCAATGATGTCCAGAATGAGACAAAACTACACCATCGGTACCTAACGAGTAACAAGAATCGCTATTCAAGGCAGTATGAAAAAGGTGACAAATTTAATATAGTTTTCTATTTTTATTTATGCCACAAAACAGATTTTGCATAAAATAGATTATTATATAGGCTACTACATGTTTATTGTTTTAACTTGTTATATACTCTAAAGTCAGACTTTAATGTGGAATATATTTTTTTATCATTGTGTTCATTGATTGAAATAACATTTTAACATTAAATATTGAAAGGAACTCTGATGGGGTGTAACGGATATCATATTTGAAAAGGTTTGGGTTCTTATTTCGACTATGGTGTACCTATTAATTAAGCTAAACATAACTACATGTACATGTATATATACAAACATACAAATTTCACTTGGTTATGAACAAACCAGGTCAAACCAACTAAAATACTGATACATATCTATAGCACCAAGAAGAAATGCATATAGTCGTTTTGAATTGAACGCATTTAATTGGTGATCCCCACCCCAACATCCTAGCTTAATGTGGATATAGTACACTGTTTTAAATGCAATAACTGCTTTTTATATTTTGTGCAGCCATTTAATAGAAAGTTTTCTGATACATGTACATGGCAAAGCTTGTGTCATTCTGAGACTATTTTACTATGCATCAATTGGCCTTATGCAGGGGGAAGCACTGTCGCCAATGATGTTTTAGCTATTCTTTAATGATATGAAAAGTGTGATGTCATGAAAACCGTCAGAGTTACCAACTTCAAATGCTGAACACCGTTAATGTTATGTATGCCGACAATATATTACAATATTTATTTACACTAAGACCGTTCATCAACGACATTTGTAGAAAATACAAAATAGAATAACATACATAATAAATTATGCGACAAGATGGTTTATAGGAGGGTTGTATACATGCAAATATACTTTAATACAGTTATATTTTTTAGAAAATCCACAGTTTACAATCTAAACGACAGAACATTAACATGGCCAAATGCGTATTTCTGCACAAAGCAGAATCGATGTTAAATGTTTTGAGTAGCTACAAAAAAGTGGAATTTCACTGAGAATGTTGATACAAGAGCATGACGTAACTATGTTGAGTGTTTAACGCCACTGTATGAGATATTAAAATGTGGAGGAAATCGAGCTGTGAAAACGCCGCTCTGGAGGAACAAGAATATAACTTTTAGTGCAGCCATTTAAATTATAAAGTTTTCTCATACATGTCATGTTTATTAAAATTTGCAAAATGACTCTGGGTCGTGGTTGATAGACTACTAGTAATCAGATTACAAGAGTGAAAACATGAAGAAGTGATCACCTACCCATGACACTGACAATCTATTACTACGGTCCAGATAGTTTACACACCTCCGTGTTTGTCTTTTGATAAGATACCGCTATACGGCGATGTGACAGACCTGTTTATACAGTCTCCCCATGCCACCCACCTCATAAATATCTCTTTATCGGAACCATATCCTTCGTCTTTCTCGCCTGTTGTTTATTGCAGATCCAATTTGTCCGTCCCCAGCATGTAGTTCTGCGAGTCCGTCCTGTACTGCTGACACTGCGAGGCGGCTCGGCTCAGCGGCTCAGCGAGGCAGCTGTCTAATGACTGATTGAAGCGTGTAATCGTAGCGGTCTCCTTAATAGCTAATCAAGGTAATAATCTTAAATAAACATGTCCAGCTACAGGCCGTGTCAAATTGTTCTTTTTCAACAGTTCTATCATTACTGTTATCATTTGTTATACGTTATTTTGAGTTGACGTCATTAGTATGTGTGTAACCAGCAGAATTAAAGCTATAGACACAAAATAACATCATATAATGTCCATAATTATACTTATAGACTATTAATCATCAGTTCGTTATTTACTTTATTGCTACCAATGAATTCAATGATAGTGGATTTTAGTAGGCCTATATATTTTTAATTAGATTACAATAGTTTTGAGACTATACACACATTCACGTTTAAGGTAAGTGAAGAGAGCATGTCGAATTATTTTTGTAGTTTTTAAGACAGTAATAATGCGGATTATTCAGATATGTTTGTCGAATTTTTATACTTAAATTGCAACGAAGTTAAATGAAAATTCTTTTCAATTTGGTTTTCTATTTGTAGATATAGTTTTTACAAAGAAAAACACGCATGAACATTTATATATTGTATTCTTCCTGTGCATCCGATTGTTATTTGAAATAAATCATTTTTTGTTGTGAAATTGCTTGTTTTGAATTATCTTCGTACTACACAATGTTTTTACCAAAATTTTAGCAAAAAATAGCCATGGACTAATTTGGCTACCTTACAGGGTGAGCCCTATTTTCTACTCTTATGAAACTCAAGATAAGAAGTACAAAACACCCCTTAGTTAGAATTTCCTCTGACCAAAGCGCTTTCAAACCCTCATTATTTGAAATTCAAAACTGGATGCGATAAACCAGCCAATTGTTAAAAGCACAAATGGAATTGGGATATGACAAAGTTGTGTTCGCCTCATTGGTTAGTTTGTTTCAAATCACTTGAAATAGATTCAAGATTCACGTCTTGTGTTGCGCCACTTACCTTCCTTCCCTCATTGTACACGGACTGCCATCAAAGGCACACATCCAGTGTCAGAGAGAGCTGCCCAATGTACTGAATGAAAATAACTCTGTACACGTTTTATTCGTAATATAAAGCCCATTTCAATAAAGGATCTATAAGATATTTTGTTACAGTTTATCTGGGGTTTTGTAATTTAAAAGTGATACAATCGCCAATCTTCATTCTTGACACGTTTACAGATATATTTTTATGGGACATTTGTTAGTTATAACTTATATACGTGCTTATATACAATTGAGGTTCAAGCACGTCTATCCAGGACAAACGTTGGGGGATAGTATGCGAGAGGAAATCGGCTACTCCTAGTTCATAAGTAGCCAGGGATCTTTTATATATATGCACTTTCCCGCATACAGGACAGTACATACCACGGCCCGTAGTGGATCACTGGCCAGTATAAATTTAATGGTGATACGTAGTTAAAGGCAATAGCAGATATTCCATGATTCGGTGTGTAAGGTTTACTGACTCTCATGCATATATATAGTAAGGGGCGCTGTGAGCTACCCGGTTGGCCATGCCTCTAATTCCGCCATGCCTTGCCCCAACCATTAGACACTTCATGACACAAACGATAACAATTACTTTCACTGCGCTCTAGAATTCGTGGTTGATCGTTAACACTTCAAATTTAATTTGGCATGATTTGAACAGAATCTACAGCGTCGCTAACAAATTGCTCTGTAGTGTTCATTCGTAATGTTTATGTATATGTGATTAGACAGGGCTGTTTGTACAGCATTGATCAATGCCGAAGAGAAAGCCGAATAATTAGAAAGAAATCAAAATTTCAAGTCACTTGATTGTAAAAAGAAGATAAACGACAAAACCAGTATTACATGTACCGGTACTAGTATATTATATAGCTAAATGAGTATCTCCACACAAGACTACTCTATGGGGCAAATTGTTTTTAAAAAAAGAGTTTGCTATTGAAGTCCGACTTTTTCAAAACAATTATCCACCCACAAAAAAATCTTGCCTTATTGCTTGTTGCACTCAGTTTATGCCATACACAGAGAACATGGGGAAGTGTCAGTGATAAGTAGTAACTTCCAAATGTCTATTAAAACAACGTTTTTTGAAGTTTTTACAAATCCATGAATGTTATAAATGATGAAACATCTGAGAGAAAACAACACGACTTTGCTTAAAATCTGCATATATGTTGAACATGCCCTAAAGTACATGATAATAATTATGAACAGTTACACACCAAAATACTATCACATTATGCTGTGTTTGACCACTGAATCATCGACTTTGTTTAGATTTTTGTCGTTTTATATATATGCAAAGATTAACGTGTGTGTTACAGATAGTCTACTTTCGGTTATTTCTTATATTTCTAACTGTAACGTGTAAACAACATCAATGAAAGATGATCCGTTATCCTGCTATTATTAAAATAAATTTTATACAAACTCTTCAATGTACATGTATAGTGAACTGGATTACGTACCTTTGTGCAGCGAATTGCTCAGCACAAGGGCAGGCAATCCAGTCTGATCAATATAGCAGGAAGTAAACTTGAATATATATACCAGATAATTACTTTGTTTTTATTTTCCGGGGTTAATTGGGAATTCTGATTCACATGCATAGATATACCAGTTAGCGTATAAATTTGTCTATATATTTTATCTCCAAACTGAGCGCAAGAGAATTTGTCTGAGATTCGAGAGGTCTAAGGATCGATCCTCTTCAGTTGACTCATTATAGGCTATTTACCGCTCCAACTACTGATCATTAAAGGCCGTGGTTTATGTTATCCCGTTTGTGGGAAACTACACATAAAATACCCTTTGTTGTACATCGGTAAGAGCCTATGTGGTAGCAGCGGGTTCTGAGACCATGAGTCGACATAACTATGTGTTTAACATCCAATTACAATGTATAGCTGTCGATTATTAATGAACGTGCCCCAGCTTTTTCTTTATCTCCAAAGTTGACGTATCTTTCTTAGTATAATTTTGTCCATATCTGTTTTCGGTCTTTTACACATTCTGACTTAAGCCGTAACACATATAGTTTTGCGGCTTAAGTCAGATAATACTCCCCGGCAATGTTACCACACACAGTGCTACTAATTATGCAAATTAAAATTATACTTAATAGTAACTCCGTTAATATTTATAACTCAAAATAATTTTAAAATCAAAACATTATTGTTATGTCTTTACTATTTCTTGTCTACAGGGAGCAGGAAACGTCGTTATAAATACATGTGCATTGTCAACGTTAAATATACAAAACTGTCCATGCATAGCATTTGTATAGTTTGGTTACATTCACGGGCCCGTGTTTATAGGAGGTGGGTGGTGTGGGGTGGGGTGTGGGAGTAGTACGAATCAACCCAAGGGGAAAAACTGATTAGAAGCACCATATTGGGTAGACCCTTAACTTTTGAAAACTATATTAATTCTTACAATAGTTAAAGTCCACATTTTCCCATAAAACAAATCACATCCCCAACCCCATCTTCGCTAGCCAAGGTGTACCATTCCGTCTAATGATAGTTAGTTATAACTTATTTACGTGCTTATATCCAATTAAGGTTCAAGCACGTCTGTCGTGGTCACACAGTCCAGC
>JAULBR010097761.1:0-11512 GCA_032355825.1 Melanodrymia aurantiaca
AAAGTAACCCAAGTCCGCCGGGAATGCAAATCGGATTTTTATCCTATCGTATAACGAACAATTCGATAAATAAAAAATGCTTAAACCGGCGATCAGGTTAAACCGGTGACGAGAAATCGGCACTTAATGTGTCATAAATTTTGGTCTAAAATAATTTACTAAATTGTAGGAAAAAGTCCAAAGACCATATTACGCTACTACAAAGACATTGGATATACATTTGTACCTATATTGATATTGAAAGCAATACAACAAAAGTTAAAGTTAATTTTAGTAATGAGAATGCTGTATTAGCCAGAAATTTGTTACAAACAGCATTAGATGCGTACGTTCGGTGGCACTCGTCTTGTACTTGTCTTATGCCATATGTAACATTTCTGGTTAATAAGAGCATTTCTTCTTCTTTTTAAAAATCGACATTTACTTACACATTATTACTTACAATATCAATATTTGTATCTTTCTTGACATTCTAATTGTTATAGCAGCTTACTGTGTCATTTTCAATTAGTCTAAAATAATTTACTAAATTATTGTCGGCAAGTCTAATGACCATAATTATATAAAATGACAGTCCCGACTGTTAAGACGCATGCCACCTTTAAACATCCACCACATACTGCAAGGGGTGCCCAGCACAAGAATGTATGTTTGCCAACTATACTATGATCCATTTTAAGAAGTGAAAGATGGCTGGATAAAAGTTGGGCACAAAGAACTAAAAAGATATATTTGGGAATATTTAATACGAAAATAGTCTCATTGCCAACACCAAGAACATATTAATTTTACTGAGGAATGGGTCAACAAAGAATGTCTTCTTTTTCCTGTTGTGCTGTTCCAAGATCACAATGTCGAAACGAAAATCATGGATATCCGTGGTCCAGAATGAAACACAACGTTAACGCACATGATCAAGACGTTTTCCACTATACACAATCACCAAGACCATTTTTAATTCAAGGAATAAAGAGAATTATTAAATAAACCGAAAAAGGTTACCACTAAAATTGGTAAATGCACAATACAATGGATGACTTCAACTTTCCAATAGTCAATTTCCCGGAGAGTCAATACATTCTATTCTGTTCTATTCTATTCTATTTCTCCAATCGTTGTTTGTTTAATGTACTTGTGTACATAGGCTAATAGAATATTTGTTATTTAGAATAATCATTTATTATTGTTCTGCCATTTAGTACTAATTGCAGATTAACTGGATCAAATGCGCAGATTAAGCTGTCGGCAGCGTAGCGTTGTTTAGTGATTTGCTGTGCAGCGCTGTGTCTATACAACGCGACCCTGCTCTCATAGTAATATCCACAGTTTAACCAGAGGGATCCGTAATATTAGTACAGTACTACAAGCTAATAGGATGGTAAAGGGAGTCCCAAGTTTGAAGACGAGTGCCACCTAATTTAAGTTATATAATTTGTAAACTACTACTAAGGTATTGTAAACGATGTCAACAATAACAAAGTGCTTAAACTGTCAAGAGCGAACACGGAATGGCCAGGCTGTTATATTTTGATCAAATATTGATATTGAATTTTCCCAGTTATCAAGCATCGAAAAGTAACACTGAACTTACCGGAGATGGCTGACCTAGATACATGCAAACAGTCATTGTGAACAGCTGTTCTAAAAATAACACAAGCAATAATTTGGAAGTACCGGTAACATTTAATCGGCAACAAGATCGGAACAGAAACAACAGGGATTTTAACATTTGGTTATAACTGGTTTAGTCACTATCGGAAAAAATCACATTATGCCTATTAACATCAAAATTACAAAACATTTTATCCATTCCAATTCAATGTAATAATATCAGAAGCATGTGTAAGCTCACCATAACACACAACTTAAAAACTTTGTCATTACACTCGCCACTGTTCACATTTATTTCTTTAATATTTTCCACAATGTAGTTCAATCTCAATGTAGCTTGTTGGATACTAAAGGGGCTGACTGAATAAGCCATAAAACCTATCCAGCTCATCATTTGGAATAGCCCTTGTCAGCATTAGAGCGGTAGTGACGACACGAGCGGCATTACTGTGTTCTATATTTAGCCACCGAGCCGGAAACGGCATTATGCGCGCAAACAAAGCACTGTACACGCATAGACAGTGGCCACCTCAATGCCTTTTTCAGTTTGTTACTTTGATTGAATACGATTTCGCTGGGGCAAAACTAGTTTATGCAGCGATTGAAAATCACTCAATGACCCATACATACATAAATCGTTTATGTTTAATATGATTATGTTAGTTTAAATATTGTTATAGTGTTTTAAAATCATTGTTTTATGTATTTATATGTGTACATACATGTGTGTGTGTGTGCGTGTGTGTGAGTAACCAGGAGCCGGTTTTTAATAATGAACCCACACGAAAAGTTCAACTTTCCTTCTGATTCTCAATTGCGTTTCCATATGATGTTGCATCTTGTGTTAATCACTGCACACACTTTTATGGGGTTTATTGATAGAAAGTATGAAACTATATGATACTTTGTTATTGTTTACATTCTGTTTAATTGATCGGGTTGGCAGTTAAGGTCACCCTAAATGTTCTACAAGTAAAATAAATGGCCATATTATAATGTAAAATTTTGCGTGTAGTTTAAAGTATGTTCTTTACATTTCTAAAATAGAAAAGTATTTATATAAATAGGCGGGAACCGCCATTTTGTAACTGTTACTATGAGACTATAACTGAATGAATGAATGAAGCATTGGTTTTAGGTGCCTGTATCCAATTGAGGTTTAGACACCCCCGCCATGAGTACGGTCCGCCATCAAAGGCCTGGACCCAGTATCGAGGCTGTGCTCAGGGCGGGAAGGGGGGGGGGGTAATTAAAGACGAGTTATTGAATTTAAATTTTGAAATCATGTCTGGACTATGTTTATTTAGAAAATTGATATTAAAAATTTTGAACCGTCGGTCAAAAAGTTTTGAAGTTGTTTAAATTTTGACGATGAGTAGACTGAAATAATAATTGAATCGGACTTAATGCAATGGATCTTTTATATGCACTTTCCCACATACAGGACTACATACCGTGCAGCCTTTTTGTTTTGTTTTGTTTTTTGTTCGTTGAACCAGTTGTAGACACTAGTCGGTTGGAGTTGGTACTGGGATTAAAAATCCCATTTGCCATGAATGGGATTTGAATCCAGTACCTATAGGCCTGAAGCCTGAAGCATTAACCACTACACCAAATTTAATATTTTATTTACTTAATTACTGTTGCATGTATATTGTTCAAAATGGCTAATAATAGATGCGTCTTATAGCAAAATACATTTGTAGATGTTGGTTTCAGCACCTTCTTTACTCATGACTAGCTTCCAGCAATGACATCATATTGGGAAAGCTATGCCATTTCTTGCTGAATATGGATTTTATTTCCTTACATATCATTACCCAAGCAGGTAATAAATAAACATATGTATCTAAATGCAGGTGCATACAACAAACATATCCTCCTATGGGGGACCCATTGGGTTATTTCTCGTTCCAACCAGTGATCCATGCCTGGTATATCAAAGGCTGTGGTGTGTACCTGTGGAAAAGTGCACATAAAAGCTATTTTGCTGTTATTCAAATTAGAGTAGCCTATGTGGCAGCAGGTTTCCTCTGTGACCAAGTGTTCATATAACCATGCGTTTGACATCCAACAACCGTTGATTAATAATCAATGTGTTTTAGAGATGTCGTTAAACAAGCAAACTTTATCATTATTTTTTAATGTTGCTAATTTATTAAAATGTTACAATTGATCTTTCTTCACAAATGAACGACTAAATTTATAGTGACATTTCCCTGTCTGCCTCGAACACAGCACAAGTCCTAAATTATTCAGTAACCAGACAGAGAACACCCTAACTTGGCCATTAAACAGTTTGGCTCTCTGACAGGAATTGGTCTGCTCGGATTAGCAGGGATTTTGCTGATCAGAGCATTATGGGAACTCCTAGGTGGACCGCACCGAAGGATAAGGTCAGCTTATTGGAGATCTGTTGTTTAGATAACGCTTTTTCATTTTAGCTGTACCTGTGATTGGGTCTCACATTTGTCAAACAGTATAACTCCAGGGTTACGGATCTGCATAGATTATTGGCCGATTCAAGTGCTATATAGATAAATCACACCAGTTTCTTTTGAATTATTAGTTATAGAAATAAATTCAGGAAATATTTCTGATTTTGACATTGATTGTACATGTAGGTTCCAGGGTCACAGAGTGAACTATAGGAAAGTTTTATTATTTCTCTGGCGGTCTTTTATTTTCTTTCTTTATTATGTTGATATCTCGTTACATTAATACAGTGTATTTGACATATTAGAGAAAAGAAAGCCTGATCATATTACTAGATTTAGTGACCGATTTTAATAATGTATTTTGTTTTGTCTTGATAATGAAATGTGAAAAAAAAATTCAGTATAAAAAATATGTCTTGTGGTTTTTATAACCCAGGGAATGTGCAAAATCAAAATTTAGTTGTCACTAAACAAACACTTGTTATTTTCAGTTTCTTACATGCATATCATTGACATGTCATCTTCATTTGGGATTGCGATTTTATAATTGTATACATTGCATGATGGCTATTTTTTAATATTTTGACTTAACTGAAAAAAAATCTTTAAAATCACAAAAAGTGGCACAAATTTCCGAAGAGGTACATGTAAGTAGTCAGAATGGGTAGGGAAATGGGGCCAAAATCCCATGGACTTATATGCAATTTGCTGAAAATGGATCTCTATAAAGAAAAATTCAATTAGTTTGAAAGAATGCTGAACTAAAATAGCTGTAAATATATATATTTTTTATGTTAATATTGTGATTGCACTGCTTGCCCATCACTTTCTACCATACTGGTAGGTGATATAATTCTGACATGAACGCTTTACACATTGTAATTGAGTTACCAGTATTGATAGTTTAGTTTTAATGTACTAGTATTGTCTGTAACGTTACTATATAGCTGAGCAATTTGACAGGAAGGAAATTGTGAATTGCCCATATTACTATAACCACGTATTAATGACAGCTTATAGTGCAGACATGACCTTTGGAAGCATCATCCCCGACCTTGTTTTGAGTGGGGTTCACGTGTGAAAATATTCGACAATTAAGGCAGGGCTTCATGTGACATTATCAATCATCCATGGCTACTACATTCAAGTTGTTGTAAAAAATTTTTTACTAATTTTTAAGATGTACATACAAAATACATACAAAAATTTAAATAAATCAAAATTTAAATTAACTAGTATTAACTGGAACACATTGATTAAATAATATTTGTCTATTTCATGAGAAACACTGATTTCTCTGATGGTCCCGAATTAAAAATGGTCATGGTAAAATGAAGGCAAACGTAGTTCGTTTGCATTTTAGTGGTACGTTTTCTTGGAATTGGGAGAGAAGGACGTATTCTAGAGGTAGATTGTCCGCCTGTGGCGGGATGGGTTGAGGGATCGATTCTCCACAGCGCAAAACATTTTATGGGCTAGTGGTACATGACTGGTTTATCAAATTCCTTGCTGCTCTCCTGTCTATGGGATAGTGCACATTAAAGACCCCTTGTTGTTTTTTGGTATGAGTAGCCCATGAAGCGGCGACAGCGGGTTTCAATATAACCATGTGTCTGACATCCAATAACCGCTGATTTATAATCGATGTGTTTCTAGTGGCATCGTTAAATAAAACAAACTTTACATTAGTAAGTTAACGTGTATGTGTCTCATAGACTTATATTAATACACACTGTATAGTCACAATCTCTCTTAGAGCTAAGGAATTCTACCCATTAACATATCCTATAATAGTGTTATAGATCCTACAAATATTGCACAACAAACCTGTAAACTGTTTTCTTTAAATGTACAATTGCAGTAGCAGTGGTATGCAAACACTAGCAATATAATTGGGAATTAAGTGCATGTATTTATAATGATCAAAGCATTTAGGTCATAATTACTACAGCTCGTAAAATTACCATATAATTCTTCATGATCAAAGGGTTGAATAGTCTTGACATATAAACATATAACTCATACGTTAAATATTATATAATGGAAATACTTCTGATATTATTTTCGTCTGCTATTGATACAAATACTGACACTGAAAATAAACAAACAGTGACCTGAAAGTGGAAGAAATCAAAAGAATAATTTTAGTTTTCTAATCTGGAATAGAATGGATATATCAATAAATAAGTGAATAATGTAAGTTTGTGAACCTATTCATTGAAAATAAAGATTGAAAAAATAAGTGAAAAGTCTGGCCATTGGTCATTAATGATAATGATTGTTATCTCAAACTTACAGTATATAAACTTGAATATCCTAAAGTTTTGTAGGAATACATTAATTGTTATCTCGAACTACTGATATATTTAAGTTATCAAATCGGTCCTTTCAACAAAGCTGGACTGTTAGTGGGGTGAATAATCGTGCATTTGATGATACAAGCATGAAATTTGGTACATATACTCTCAGTAGGTCACTGTTAATGAAACAAATGTTAGCCACCTGAAAAATCAAAATTGCCACCATTTGTCAACATGGCCGCCTTTACATGTATGTAGAAAAGTATAGCCTTGCGTTCAATAGTTTGGGCGCTCTGCTTCTGAGACCAAACGTTTTGACACCGGTATTTGCATATACATTGAATGAATGTGATGTGATAGTACACAATCGGTACCAGTCACATAGTTCCAGAGCGGTTGCATTTTTGAACGAAGGATGGTCCATTCATTCAACAGTATCTGTATTTGTAAACTGCTATTGACCTGGTTATGTTCCTTATTGTATGAGAAAAACATATTTATATTTGAATATTATTTTTGAGAAAATTCCTTCTGAATTCTGTAACAAGATGTTGTATTGCTTGGTCAGCAAGTCAATTAGAAAATGAAGTGTATTATCCTGTGTAACAGAACACCCACATAACATTACATTACTTTCACAGCACCCAGTACTGATGGCGTGTGTATTGTTCTCTACTCATGTCTCATTATACTGCTGCACACAGGAAATGGCGCATAATGATTGGAACAATTACTAACTGTTATGTGGGGTCAATGGTAGAGCTTAATTTTAAACAGTAAATACAATGCATTTACATGTCGTTTGTAAAAATGTAAAACAAAAAATCATTTATAATATATTTTAATATTACTTATTTTAGTCTTTAATATTGTTTTTCGGAGCAGGATTTAGCTCAGTTGTGAGGTGTATGAGGTCAAGGGGTCCATCCGTCTCAGTAGGTCCAATGTTGCTAATGGAAAAAGAGTAGCCTATGCTATGGCAGCAGACATTTTGTAAGACCATGTGTCAAAATTACCATGCTTTTGTCTCCCAATAGTCAATGATTAAATATATGATCAATGTGCTCTAGGTATTGTTAAACAAACAAACTTGATTGCTTGTCAGTAAAGATGAATGCCTATTGAGATAATAACATGGCACATTTTTTTAAATGGACACAACCATAAGTAATTAGGGAATAAATTGAGGTTTAAGTATGACTGCTTTGGCAGTGATTAGTGAGCAAATGCCATCTCTACTTTGTCAGAATGTCCCTTCAACTGCCTTGTGCAGAGATACACATTTGGCCATGTTAATGTTTTGTCGTTTAGATCACAAAATGCTACATATAATTAACCACCCATTGTTCTCTCACCCCATGTTTAGATGGTTAGTCTTAAATGTCCTTTGGCCATCAGTCTTGACGGAACATGGCCTTTCTCACAGGGAAACTTAACACCCACACAGAACATGAAAACGGTTGGTTTTATAGTTTTAAGGCAGTTGGAGCAAAGTACAAGGTGAAAACAAGTGCAGATTGCTTGCTTTTTGTCAATCGTGTTAAAGAAACCATGTCCACTGTCATATTTGTCAGACTAATAGTCATTCATTTTCCTAAATTACTTTGTCCGTTTCACGAAACTGACATTGTCCATTTCTCATCAAATGCCACCAGTATGCGCTTTCCTTTTGTGGACAACAGAATGTTTCCTTCAGTGGACAACGGCAACATTATTATTAAGCTGTATTTGAGTGAAAAGCAATGTTGTATTGTCAACTAATTTTTGCTTGTCTTTTAATTGAATTTCTGAATGCATGTGGTCTTGTTTTTCAACAAGAAAAGTTATAATGCTTACATATGTGTATTATATTACTCATTTTATTATATTTTTCATTACCAAATAAAAAAAACATTACTGTAGGATACATTTTGTGACAAACTTCTCCTAACACACAAAACAAACGGGTTCATAAACATATACAGACTTACAGAAAATTTATGTAAATTAATTATCTTTGATATTAGATGTAAATGCATTGATAATTAAGTGTTTTGGGTGCTTTAACTATATGGCCACCTTGTAGTCTCCAAACAATATTTGCATGTACCCATTAACACAGAATCCAGCACGTGATCAACTGTCAGGCGGACACAGTCGTAACCTTTTGCAGTTGAACAAAGGAAAATAATACTTGACATGAATAACTGTACAAGTATTCATTTAAAGCTATTCTCTTATCAACAACTATTAGAAAAGAGATTATTTTAATTATTCAAATGTGTGGACAAGTGTTTTAAGAAGATGATTAAAAGTGGTGGGTATGTGGAAAACGGGACTATTTAAAATAATATTGTAAGAAACTATTTTGACGATTTTTTTTAAAAAGTAGGTGGCATATGCCCCCTTTTCCCATCCACTTCACATGCCACTGATTTAATCTATCATATACCTAAAAGATTTCGTTTACACCATACATTGACACCCAATAGCCGATATATATTTTTTCATGCTGGGGTGTCGTTAAACACTAATATAACAATAATAATACCTAAAAGAAAAACTTTTTCATAGATTTTACTGAAAAAAAAAAAAATTTGCAATGGAATGTGAACACTTTTCAGACATTCGGGTAAAGATATATAATTTTTTTAATTCTGTTGTGTATCTCCTCCTATTTTTGTAATCTTCCTACACCACTTTGCTGTGTCATAAGACCATGGCAGTGATAGTGATCACACTGGAAGACATGTTTGTCAAAAAAGCTAATTGATCTCCTATCCTGGTTGATTACATGTACATGTAGCTGCAAGCTATATAGATGATTTGCAAATGGACTGTAAGCTATTGGAACAATGAACTCACCCTGCAGCAGTGGTCGAAATTAATGCTGAGTTTCTCACTCATCCATTACTGGTCATTATGTGGGATATTCTCCAGTTCCCTTCAGCCTAATGTACCTTTTCTTTACATTTGAGGAGTCTTGCAGGAGTTAATATTAACTCAAGGAGATTAATACAGTGAAACCAGTCTAAACCGGACCCCCAGTAAACCGGAATTCCCTCTAAACTGAACTTATTTCAAAGTCCCATACAGCCTCAAGTGCTTTATTTAAACCTCAGTAAACTGAAAACCTCTCTAAACCGAACATTTTACTTGGTCCCAAGTGTGTTCGGTTTACAGGGGTTTCACTATAGTTATGTTCACTCGTTTTGAGCTTCGTCTTCACAGACAAGAGTTACATTCTTATTACGATGTCAATGTTAAATTTTTATTTGCTATTTTTGCCAATTTTATAAAAAATATTTAAGTAAGGTAATAAATAGAATATTAAACTCGCTACCGTGTATTATTAAGTTTATATCCCTCATGAAATAATTTTCATTTTAGTTACACACTATAGCTCGTGACAAATTCAAATTATTTCACTTGGGACTTAAACTTGATAGTACACGGTAGCTCCTTTAATAACTTCTATATCTCCTACACTTACATACCAGTAAAATGAAATCAATTTGAGGACTGAAACGCTTATCACAGGATATTATTATTATTAATATTAAAGTACACGTTGTAAATTTTTTTTTAAACCACAACATTTATTCAGCACAAGGTTATGCTGGTACAAAAAAAGAAAGAAGACATTTTTAATATAGGAATGTATAAGTATCGTGTCTACACCATTTTCGCAAACAGTCTTGTCGGGTTAATGAGTTTGCTCACACTAGAAATGCCACGAGATGTAAAGCAAACCAAACCGATCTCACACTCAGGTCTGTTGTTATGAACAAGTTAGTCGCACATGACTATAGAGTGTGCCACGACATTCCACGTATAAATTGTTTCCACTCATGCTATATGGACATAAATAATGGTTATGATTCTTCTTACCGATGTTTATCTTGGGTAATGTAATTTAAGGAAATGCTCTGTATATCGCTGTGATATCATTGTGCTTGGCAGAAAGGTTGAAGTTTGCTTCTCAATTGCACACAAACAGTCGGTCGTCTTGTGTTTAATTGACACTACTGGTAACTAATAACGCATAATACAGATGCGAAGTGCAACTTTGATGGGTATATAACAATATTTTGTCTTCGTTTTATAGTTTGTTGATTCAAGTTACCCGGGATTGAGTAAAGATACTGTAACCTGTGGGTCTTTTCTTTTTGAGATCGCGTGACAACAGAATTGAAAGAACATTATGCTAATTTTGTATCTGGAAACGAGTCAATATTTCTAAAGAATGATATTCGCTTGCTATGTCTTTATAAATGTCTTTTACATTAATACTGAATTTTGTTTATCTAAACTTTCATTGGTAAAATATATTTTAATGATGAAAGAGAGTATTCATTTTTGTGCAGATGATGGAGTGAGATAATTAAAATCACACCTGTATGATATCTGCAGTTAACTGTTATTACATGTTCAATAATAAGGGACCATCTCAAAATGCAGACACATATCTTCTACTTTCATGTACATGTAGGGTGCTGAGCGTAGCTCAGTAGACCTGTTGGGTTATTTCCCATTCCAACCAGTGAATACAAGCAGTCAGATACAAATACATGTACATGTAGTTGTTTTCTGTTTCACAGGATCTTTTATTATAAATGCAAAGTAAAAAAAAAGAAGTTAAAATTGTTTTTTGATAGTATATGTGTGCAATATAAAGGATATGAACATATTAATGTGATCTTAAGCATCTAACATACATGTATGTTTAAGATTGGATAGAGTACTTGTCTGAACAAATCAAATGTATATATTTTTAGTTAATAGCTTGTTGGGCGATTCAGTAAATCAAGTGCTGTGACAGAATGTCTTTAAACTTCTCTGAGTTATGGGCAGCAGTGTACTTGTGGACATTATGACTGAACTATAGCACATTACATTGCATCACATGTTCAGTTATGGCCATTAATACATGATACGGTCAGTTCTATCTGTAGATGATGTAAGTAAAAGATTTAGTTGCCCATTGTGATGTTTGCCCTCTGGTAATGCATGTCAGTGTCTGAAACTAATGTCCATCGGTTTTGTGAATGGCATGTCTTCAAAGTTGAAATTAAGTGAACAAGGGAATGTAATTGAAGTTGAAATTTAATGTAAAGTAAAGTTTGTTTTATTTAACGACGCCACTAGAAACACATTGATTATAAATCAGAGGTTATTGGACGT
>JAULBR010097772.1:0-11509 GCA_032355825.1 Melanodrymia aurantiaca
GTGAGCAAAAGATATAAACTTGTACCCACTCAACGTGGTTTTTGTCAAAAAATAATCCAGTAGTCAGAAGGTTAAGCGGCCACCTAAGTGAGTAGCAAAAAGTGGCCTGTTAAGACAGGTGGTTGCTTAATACAGGTCAGACCATACATGTCATAATGCACTAAAATTGATTTGGGAGACTTATGGTGACCATTTAAGACAGGTGGCCGCTCAAGCAGGTTGGACTCTACATAGTTTAAATTTGTGGCTACCACAATATCTTAATGGGCTACCACATCTTTGATACATGGTAATCGTGGGCTACCAGTGTACCACAAAATTAAAACATTTTTCCAATGCTGACAATGTTATGAAATTTGGACGATGGCAAACGTGAACCATGTAGCAGTAACATTCATTAAAATGGCATTTAAAGTCCTGTTGTATTTTCAGATGTATTCGACAAGTGTGAAGATTGTAAAACCCCAAGGGGAAAAGCCAGATGATTTTGAATCTTCAATTTCACAGGTTTGTAACGCATATCTATGTGCTTTTTCAATAATTATAAAATTGCATCTGCATTTTAAATAATACATTCTGACACCCAGTAGCCGATGTATTTTTTCATGTTGGGTGTCGTAAAACATTAATTCATTTTAGATAAAAAAAATTGTAGACTAATCACAATTTATTTGACCTGCAGTGTCCAACTATTTGGCACTATTTTGGTAGGAGTGGGACATAGTCCAGAGGTGGGATGGGTCGAGAGCGATCCTCCACAGCGTAAAACATTTTTATATGATATTTTCAAGTCCAGCCAGTGATCCACGACTGGTTTATCAAATTCTGTGGTGTGTGCTATCCTGTCTGTGGAAAAGTGCACATAAAAGACCCCTTGCTATCATTCATAGAAGAGTAGCCTATGTGGCGGCAGCGGGTATCCTCTGTGACCATATGTCAATATAACCATGCGTCTGACGTCCAATAACCACTGATTTATAATCAATGTGTTCCTAGTGGCATCGTTAAATAAAACAAACTTTATATTTTGTATTGTTTGCACCCAACAATATTTGAATGAAATTTATGTATAGGTTGATACTCGTAACTATTAGAAAATTATTCAGGGTGTGCACTTTACGGTCGTCCGGTAGCCCATGGCCACTCAAAATGGCGTTGGGCAAGTCAAAACCTTATCAAGAGTTGCCCACCTGGTGACCGAAAATTTCCACATATTGTATTAAATGTATCAAAATGCAAATGACTAATGTTTGTAATGGATTGGAAAGTTATTTTTTATGTATTGTTTTCAACTGGTTTCCTATTAGTATCTGCGTAACCAAACCCATATAGGACATAATGGCGACCACTTCCCCAGTATAATTTAAGAAAGGTTTTTTTTTTTTAAATTCGGTAGCTGGCCATTCAAAAGTTGTACAGGCAAGTCAAAGTGTTGCTGTGAGTGGCCCGATTGGCCAGTCAAAACAAATCCCAAGTGCATAACCCTGATTATTATAAATTGACATCAATGATGGTAAAATATAAAATGCAAAATAATACAACTAAATTTGTAATGTACCGAGTCACCTGCCAATTACGTGTGTATGTACTTTTTCAATGACGCTTTGTGTCAACTTAATACTGAAATTATTATTATTAATTGATTCTTTTTTTTTCAGGCTCTTCTTGAACTTGAAATAAACAGTGACCTAAAGGCACAACTACGTGAACTGTTTATCACAGGGGCAAAGGTATTTATAAACAACAGAACAGGGCTAACTATCGGTCCTAATTATTGCTCATTTATCTTTGAAGAATTATCAATTTATCTCTTATTTTAATGAAGTGAAAAAGTGACCGCTTTGCAACAGCAATTTATATTGAATAGCCACATCCAGATCACTACAGTTGATTATCAGGAATCGTTGGTGTTTTGAGTGCAAAGGATGTACTCCACATAAATATAAAAAAAAATTACAGTTCAGTCTTCGTCGATAAGGGGGAAAGGTACACAATATTGTCTGCTAGATTCATATAAGAAGCCTCAAGGTCTGCTAGGTTAAAATTGGAACCCTCCAGGCCAGACCGTGTTATGCCCCTGGATTGGAATAGCAACAATATTTTTTTTACAGTATTGCTCATTATCCCAGAGAATTTCGAGGGCTTTAGTAGTGCTGTAAGAAAAAAGCACTAGTAGGGCACACTATACTTGTTTCGTGTTTGTAGACACTTTTATGACTTGCTAATTACTACAGTAAAACACTCTGTTGCAGGAAATCGATGTAGCAGGAAAGAAGGCCATCATTATTTTTGTGCCAGTTCCACAGTTGCGGGCCTACCAAAAGATTCAGACACGACTGGTCCGTGAATTGGAAAAGAAGTTCAGTGGAAAGCATGTTGTATTTATCGCCCAGGTGGGATCACATACAGATTTTAGATTAGACATTATCTTCAGATATTTAAAATTAAATTAGCGAAAATTATTTCTTTATTGTACTGTGTACAATCTGGACCATTTTTCTAGCGTCCCTTTTTCGAAAATTGGTGTGTGACGTGGAAATAGTTCGTGGTAGTCAATGTTAGGACGACTTACATTAATTGGGTATTTTTTGAACAGGTGGAGACTGTTGTAACCAAGTCAATGGACACAATGTTTAATCTTATGCATTCCTTTATGGAGAAGTTCGCTGAACCACTGGCAGAACGTTTTACACTGTTAGTGTCTGATTTGGGATCGGAGTCATTACTGATTATTGTTCTTCCATCGGAGTTCAATATTACAGGCGGTACCTGCATCACTGCCTTGGGCTACAGTGAGTCCACTGACCACAGTGGATTTTATTCGGTTATCACCATCGGACATCTTGATTGTTCGCGGGCTGGACACTGATGGGAAACGTAAGCCTATTCACGATCACTTGTCGCGTTCCGAGATATCGGCAGCTTTGAGAAGGTCACCACTGGAGGCGCGTTGTACTAACCACTGCTATTTCTTCCGGAGCACGAAAGGAAGATGCTTATTTGATAATGCCGGATCTCCCAGTGCAAGTCAAGAGTTGCAGGACCTATTACACGACGATTCCGTTGCAGATGTTCTGCGATTCAGTTACATACTGGACACTTGACAGTGGCCACTGTTGACTCCAATATAGACCATTCTTACACCGATCACCATGCATTGATCATTCTGGAGAATTCGTTGAAACTTTGAGAGACGTGTAGTATGATTGGTCGTTGGAGTGATTTCCCTTGGCATCACTGTCTATTAAAAAAAATTGTGTAGTTGGGCTTAAGTAAGATACATGCAGGAAATGTTACTCGTAATCTGGAATTTCCCCCCTAGCGAAATGGGGCTGATTTTCGGCACCAAATTGTATTTTTATATTAGAGGATGTTGTATAATTATGCTATAATCATTAGGGGTACCCTAATTTGAAATTGTTGTGAATTATGTGACACATTTGTTGCTTATGCCTCGTTACTGATTCTGTGATGTGTGTTTACTATATATTTTTTTTTAGATAATATATTATAAGTTGAAGTTTCTTCTTTCAGAGACGTATTCTTCCCAAACCGAACAGGAAGAGCAGGACGAAGAACAAGCAGAAAAGACCCAGAAGGTTTTGATCTTGTACAGATATTATATACATATATAGAGCTTTGTTTAAGGCTGATATAGGCTTTCTATTATACTATAAGTTTGCTATAATTTATAGCAACAACGAACCAAAACGCTTTTTTTTATATTCAAGAATTTACGTTTCGAGGAAAATGCAATCTTTTAGTTTTGGATATCGTATCAGGTGGTATGATGGGGGTACTCAAAATTGGGCTATACCCATTGTACTGAGACTCGTTTATCATCGTCACAGGATCGTGATGAACTATTACTGTGATCATAATCATCGATTGTAATCGGTATCCTGAATAGTCAGTCGTACATTACTTTGCATAACAGTATGAACAGTTGTGTTGATGAACAGTATATTACACGTAAGTTTGTTAAGAATAGGTGAAGGTTATATATTTACGTACATCTTTACACGCAAGTTAAGTTCACGCATTATGTCTATGAATAAACTTGTTCCTATGAACTTTTGTGAAACAGTCCCTGGTTTTTATTGTTTTAATCTGAGCTATATAGCAAATGTTATGGCAGGTTATATTTTGATAATGTTATTCTGTTTTCAGTCGCACGCTCACTGCGGTGCATGACAACATCTTGGAGGATCTCTGCTTTCCTTCCGAAATTGTTGGCAAGAGAATACGAATCAAGCTTGATGGGTCCAGATTGATCAAGGTTCATTTGGACAAAACACAGCAGACAAACATTGAGCACAAGGTACAGATACATATGACAGTTTTATGTTACGTTTTAGGTGTGGGGCGTAGCTCTGCGGTAGAGTGTGCGCCTAGAAGGATCGATCTTCCTCATTGGGTTGTTTCCCCATTCCAACCAGTGATCCATGACTGGCCCATCAAAGGCTGTGGTGTGAGCTTTCCTGTCTGTGGGAAAATGCATATAAAAGATCCCTTGCTGTTAATCAAAGAAGAGTACCCTATGTTGCTGCAGCAGGTTTCCTCTGACCAAGTGTCTATATAACCGTCCATTTGACATTCAATAACCGCCGATTAATAATCGATGTATTTCAGTGGTGTCGTTAAACTTTTACACCAATAGATATTGGATCATCAAAGTGTGTGTGGGTACATGTATGGAAGGTGGTGTGTCGCAAACCAAAAGTAGATCATTGCATCCTATATACTGACCTCGGAAGAAATTTAGGTTTTCAGAGCATATCTTACATTAGTTGACAGTCATCAAACTGAAATTGATGTAATTAACAATTGCTTCTTATAACTTTCAATTACTAAGAATTTTCATAATGTAATTTTGATGTTACAAGGAACGGAAAATGCTATGTACACAAATACATTTTAACAATTATTACTGTAAATTTACATACACAAACTGCTACTTGATATTAAATGGCAACAAGAGTGCATATTTATCATTGCTAATTGTTTATGGGTTGTTTTTGTTTTTTTTAGCTGGACACCTTCACAGCTGTGTACAAGAAACTAACCGGAAAGGAAGTCAACTTTGAATTCCCTGAAATTGTGCTGTAAAATAAAGAGACAATTTAAAAGTGCTTTTGTTTTTAATATGTAACAAAATGTGTATTTTTCCAAAGTGGATGGCTAGGCAGGTAGCTACATTGTAGGCTCTCAAAATATGTATTCAATTTCATTTTCTGGAAATTGGTCGATGCAAGAGTGTCTGCCTATGGCACGATGGGTCGCATAATCGATGAACTTCAGCGCAATACATTTTATGGGTTATTTTCCATTCCAACCAGTGGTCCACAGCTAGTTTATCAAATTCCATGGTGTTTTCTATCTTATCTGTGAGATAGTGCACATAAGAGACCTCTGGGGTGGTATTTATCAAACACCTTAATACTTAATAAATTGAATAAGGTAAGACAACAACGTAAGCATATGTTTTTGTAGAATTCATAAGACTTCAAAAATGTCCAAAACTTATGTCTAGGTTTTTTTTTCTTTCTTCTCAGAATTGAAGTCTCAATCGTAGAGACTTAAGTTTTTTCTTGGACCGACTTAAGTCGCTTGATAAATACCGTCCCTGGCTGTTTCAGTAAGAGTAGCCTAGGTGGCGATGGTGGGTTTCCTTTGAGATAATGCATGTTTGTCTCCCACCCCCCTCCAAAAAGTGACGCCCATGATTCGTTGAAATAAAACACGGCAATTGACCGTATATTATTCATACATTAATTTTGAAGTTTAAGACCGTGTGAAAAAAGTGCTCATTTTGCGTATAATCCGAAAAAATATCTAATTGTATCCACCTAAATCTGTATTAAACAACCAAACTATTTGAGCTCGACTATGGGGTCGGTGGCTGGGTGGGATTAACTGAAAACAGAATGTCTTATTGGTCCTAAAACTTGGAAAAATGGAATCATTTAATTGTGGATACACACCAATATTTAAAAGGATTACATTGGTGCTCAACAGGATTTTTCTGGACATTGTAGCTGCCATGTCATACACTGGTACTATGACTAATGTCCAGCAACAACTCATTCTAGCCTCCTAATGATGAATCCGATATCTTAAAGTAATAACCAGTAAACATGAAAGGTATAAATTTAATAAATTCTATATAAACAAAAATAGATGCATGTATATGTCTTACATTAAGATTTAGTGATTACTGTTCATGATGTACAAGCAGCAATTCTATAAGGTTCAGTTTGAAATACAATAGTCTCAACTGGATTCATCAACATTTCCGTTTCATTATGTACAGTACACTGAGTACAGCCTACTATTGTGGAAATAATTTTACTCCTCGAAGAAAATTTCAATGTTTAACATTATTAAACTGCGTGGTAAAATTCATGTGGTTAATGACCGTACATTTTATTTCCTTTGAGTATACAATAATATACCAGAACATCCCAGATTTGTTTCAGTATCTCATGGACTTGTGTAGATATGGTTTTCAGTACAATGGTTTATCGTAGATTACATTTACTTTCTAACAGAATGTACAATACATTCCATGCATGAAACAAGCCTGAATGATTGGTAATAAGAAAAAATATTTACAAAACCTCTTTAAAGTAAGAATAATGGCAAACTAATAATACCAGTGTAATACAAAAATATGATTAACAGTTATTTATTTGAAGCCCGATGTGTAAAATGAATTCTATACACCAGTGCAAACCTGCATAAATATTTTAGCACAAAATTGGTTCGGTTCTTTCAGCACCACACACATAATTTGCTACTAGTTTTCATTTTCATTATCAGTGTGAATACAACCTGTAATCTGAGCAATTAAGACTAGAATATTGTAAGAAAACATTGGCTAATAAATGCTCAATGTTGTCAGTAAATAAATGTATGTAGGTATACTGCATATAAAGATTGGCAGTGGATCAAGAATCACGGCTTTTATAAAATGGGTTGTTGGAAAGTGTATCATTGGATTATGTTAAAGCAGTTGCATGTTTCTGCTATAAGTCAATATCAGCATTCTGTACAATAGGAAATCAACTGATAGTCATATAAATGTCACAAAATATTGTATTCACTGCAATGTGATATGTTTTATATGCATTCACTGCAAAGTTATATAAATGGCACCAAATGTTTTATTCACTTCAAAGTGTTCAAATGTCCAAATAAATGTCAATTTAATGTGTTATTTTTAACTAAATACAATTTATTTATATCGGTCACCTGTTTGCCCATGTAGCGAAAGTAACGACAGTATTAAGTATATTTTATGGTGGACACCACACGAACAGAAAATGAGGTTATGCGCTCCAAAAACCAGCATCAATCTTCATCAATCGGGCGCAGACATTGAATCAACAAGGCAGAATAAAAGGCTGTCCAAAGAACATGTGGCGAAGATATCTTCAGGGAGACATCAAGTTGATAGGATACAGTTGGAGGTGGCATGAAACAAGAGCCAGGACCGATGACTGGAGAGCTGTTGTCGATGGAGTATGACCCAAGAGGGATGATGGGAATTTATGTTAGCAAGTTAACAACACATACACAATTGTGGTGATTGACCTTTGCAAGGTTGCAAAAATAATTTTATAAATATTACTTTTATCATCACATTATTTAACTTTCTTTTTCCACCGTGATTGATGTTTCCCCTTGACATTTATCTAAAATATCAGATGGCGTCAAGTCATCAGAAGCCGACTGTTGAAAAGCAGAGTTTAATTGGTTTTCTGACACACTTGCAATAGCCTGGCCATCACCAAGAAGAGAAGTGCTCGATTCAGCTGTGGGTTCTGACAATGAAATAGCACTATCCGTCTGAACTATCGGAGTGTCTGCGGAGGCTTGCACCTCGTATTTTCGTCCTCTGCGTTTTCCAAGAACAGTGACATACGTAGCTGGAATAAGCCCGGTTCTTTTGCCATCAATGCTTGCAAGAAGCCATCCTTTCATTGTAGGTTGAAGTTCTGTAAAAATAAAATGCTGTACATTAAAAAAAAATGTCTGCTCATACATAAAGATTGTTTATTTAAAGGGGGATGGTCATAATTGCAAAAAGGGCATCATCCACCATATTTGTTTCTTTGTAATATAGTGTGTAATAATGTCAGTAGTAAAAAATAGGGAAATCATGTTCCGTTTTGTCTATGGAAAATGACTGACGTTATCATTTTTGGGGCTCAATTGGTGAACACGTTTTTTTATCGTTTTCCTCCAACTTTGTTGTCCGCCATATTGAATCTGTTATGTGGAATCTTGTGCACAGTTTTCCACTCATTTATTTTTAGATTAATTTCAATGAAAGCTCAGGTCTCGCGATATGACTTTTAATCTTGGTAGATTTTTGTTTTTGGTAGAACTGAACAAAATTCAAAACCCTGTGTTATATAATCTTTATCTATTTAAATTACCCTTGGGTGCAATTATTATTGTTTGTCCTGCAGCGAAAGGGACTTCATTTTGACGATCTGTGCGGAAGTCAAACTTTGCTCGGGCTACAAAATGGTCTTCGTCTGTTGTCGCCCATCCATTTGTACTAACACCTGCAATTCAAATACGAATACGGTATATATCAATTAACAGAACTTCATGACTACAAAATAAACATGTACACATTTTTTATCCTAATATTTGCACAAACCTTAGAGTTGGATTTAGTAAACAACATTTAGAAATTTCAAAATATTAACATAGTGTAGGAGCACAGAGAAGATATCTGGCTTCAACACTAAACTTATTGCTTGACTTACCAATATAAATGAAATACAAACACTTTTAAGTACATGATAGAGGATCGATCGTGTCACACATTACACCTTACCACTGAATCAAAAAGAAGATAAAAGTCAGTTTAACGACACCACTGCCATCACATAGGCTACTCTTACCAGCAAGGGGTCTTTCATGTGCACTTTCTCATGGACAGTATATTAAACACCACAGCCACTGATGAACCCGTCACTGGTTGGAATGGGAAATTGCCCAACAGGTCAACTGAGGAGGATCGATCCTTAGACCTCTCAAACCTCAGGTGAATGATTGAAAAAGAAGAAAACAGTTAACCAATACCCACCAGTTGCATCTGAAAGAGAGCGGATGAGCTTCCAGATGAGCCAAGGAGCTCCCAAGATGATTCCAAAAAACATGATAATTGGCCAGGCACTGTTCTTAGGTCTTGGTTCCCCAGGGACGGGCAAGGCACTCGATGCTGCTGCAGTTGCTTCCTGCCACGCGGCCGATGCGTAACCTGCAGGTTGTAATCGCAGCAGCTCCAAAATCCTTCTGTACATATATCTCAATGTTCTAATAACAGCTAAAGCCGAAAACACGGAAATCATTTGTGATTTGAGTCTCGAAAAATTGTCTGCAACTCCTAAAACAGCACGGAATGAGTTGTAAACAGCTTGGAATGAAGAATCCAACATCATGCCGACAGACGTAAAGGCATGAACAATACTTTCAATTGACTGAAAAGCTGGCCTCGAACTTTCTTCAGCTTGACTCACAAATGTACTCATTTGATCATTTCCCATTCGGTTATTGTATCCATAATTATTGAAGCCTCCACCATAACTGCTATATGGACTGCTGTACATTCCTCCATAGCTGCTATATGGACTGCTACTGTAAGGACTGCTACCGTAAAGACTGCTACCGTAAGGACTGCTACCGTAAGGACTGCTACCATAAAGACTGCTACTGTATTGACTGTGACCAAATCCACCGCCATAGCTTGGTGCAAAACCACTGCTTTGCTCACTGGGACGTGGTGGAAGTGCCGGAGGGGGTCCAGACGAGGCTAGTGGTAGGCATTGTCCTACAGACGAACCTGCACAACAGGATGCAGTACTGAAAAAAAACATGTGCAAAGTTTCAGTTTAGAAACATGGATGGTGAAAGACTAAGTGACGTCATATGTTGAAAGTACCGATGACATCATTTTGTTTATGATTTTCTTGTAATATGTATAATTAGCAAAGTTTGCGGTTAATGTTGTGTTATTTTTCAGATTAATATCTTAGCAAATTAACATTTTCACATTTATATTTAACTTATTAAGTGTTTATTTTTTTATCATATGATGGGGATTATATTTTTGCTAATATTATTAATGGGTATAGTCAGTGTCGTGTTTACGAATTGGTCACAACACTTGTTTACAAGTGTGTTGCTGTTGACTGTTAAAGAGAATCGCTCACGTTTTTCGCAGGGAAAATAAGCACCACGTGACAAGAGGCATAGAGCTAGCTCTGAGTAGAAATAACATTGGGTTCTCGGTTCGCTGCACTCCAGATAATAGCGTGACCTTAAAAGGTGTAACAACTTTTCAAAATCCTATTTATAGCGATGGATCCGTATATTGTAAACGGCGCAATTTAACCGTAATATAATGACATTTTGACATTTCTGTTGTTGTTTGTAGTCATATAATAAATGTATACAATTATGTAGATGAACAAGGACAGTGTTTTCGCTTGTTATAATGATTATACGCAAATTAATTGTCTTGTGGCTGGCTCTACTGCTTTCATCACGAGAAACGGTCAGCGATCGTCTTTAGGCCTAAATAATAAAAAAATTCAATCAGTTTTGTTTGTACAGATAAGGAAATGCCAACGCAAAGGAGAGAATGTTTTTATAAAGACCTTGGCCGTCACATAAAACAGTTTATCCCTTGGGTTGGAATTGCCTTATCTATAGCACACAACGGTGATAGATTCTATTAATCTACCAATTATGACATGAATGATGAATCTGAATGATTAATGAATCATTGAATAATCAACCTTTGATCTCATAAACTTCGGCCAGTGTATTTGTTAACTATCCAGTTTATTGTTAACTATCATTTTGTTACGATTTAATATTCCAATGAAATATATGTTTGTTAAAAGTATGACATGAGAACTAACCCTGACATTGAATTTACAGGAACAGATCCTTGATTTTGATTATTTACACCAGCTCTTTCCCAAGGTTTCACGGGCCTAGCCATTTTGTATGAAACGCCACCTGGCAAAATAGAAGAGAGACAACTCTAAGATAACGGTGTCAAAAATATTATTTTAGAAAATTTAAAGGCAATAGTTCACCATTTCGGTGGGAAAATCGATATCTAGTGGCGAAGGAATGAAGCTCGGCTTACTACGTACAAATAGATTCTTTTCCGCTCCGCTGCATCTCCAGATAATAGCGATATTTTGGCGATCGGTTCGTACGTCGTAAGCAGAGCAATTGTTCGTAATATAATGAATTTTTTTTATATATATATTTGTTGTTGTTTGTAGTCATATAATAAATTATGAAATTATGTAGATAAACAAGGACAGTGTTTTCGCTTCTGTTTATCATGATTATACGCAAATTCATTGTTTTGCATCTCTTAGTCACGTGAACCCGAATTTCCCGCCAGAATGGTGAGTGATTGTCTTTAAAATTCCATTCCGGGATTGGGCTTAAAACCCTGCACCTATCA
>JAULBR010097783.1:0-11509 GCA_032355825.1 Melanodrymia aurantiaca
CACACGCACCCACGCACGCACGCACGCACACACGCACGCACGCACGCACGCACGCACGCACGCACGAACGCACGCACGCACGCACGCACGCATGCGCACACACGCACACATATATACAATATTAAATAAGTATGACCTAAATGAATAAACTAGCGGGATTGGGTGTATGATAATTATGACTCCTGACTTGACAGCAATTTAGTAATGTGTTGTTCCTGTCCAAACAGTAAACATGTCACCCTAACCTTAACAAGTCACAGTTTTCCAAACGAGTCCAGACACCTATTGGGAATCTAATAGGACTGTATACGATTACCGGTATTATACATGTGTTATATTCTGATATGCATATATATGGAACGTTGTTCAACATAATTGAGATTTTGCGCCTTAAGCGCCTTAAGCGCCTTAAGCGCCTTAAAAGCTATCTTGTTTCGGTATATTTGTCACAAATATTGTTCTGTAAAATACAATAGCTCGAAGTCACCGAGCGTGGATTATATGACGGGGTGACAGAAATTGTATCCACATTCACAGTTCATACAATAATGGTTCACTTATTTTTTATAGCATTGAAAATATCCGGCGAGTTTTAACTTTTAACTTTTAACTTAGATAGTACTGAAAATTCAAACAGTTCTCTC
The DNA here is from genome assembly GCA_032355825.1 of Melanodrymia aurantiaca. Lineage (NCBI taxonomy): Eukaryota > Metazoa > Mollusca > Gastropoda > Neomphalida > Peltospiridae > Melanodrymia > Melanodrymia aurantiaca. The sequence goes on from JAULBR010097783.1 coordinate 645, forward strand.
CCACAGCAAGACTTTTAAACTTGAAACATTTAATACATATTAATTTGAAGGAACTAAAACTGACCTCCAGCAAAATACAGCATAACTTATATACATGTATATGGAATACAATCACTGTTTAAAATAGTTTCTGTTTATGCTTTGTCTTCCACGTTTCATATAAAATAATAATTATTAGAGCGCGTATATATATATATATCATGTAATATTATAACTCGGTTACATTAAACCCTATAAATATATACATGCATTTCATCAGTATATATCAGTATATCACGCTTAGATGAGAAGTGCTGTCATCTATGCCCACCCACCCCTACCTCCACACCCAACATACCACCTTTAATGTCCTGTTTAATAACGATTATGATCATTGCCCGCCACACATAAAAAAACGCGGACGGACCTGATATTATATATGAACTTATATAAACAACATACACTTATATTACTATAAACACATATCGTAAATTATTTAATTTAATTCGCGAGTAATTTTCATACATGTATATAAGTATGTGTGTGTGCGTGATTGTGCTTGTATGCCTACATGCGTGTGTACAAGTCGTGCGTGTGCAAGTATTAGCAAAGATAATAACATAACGTTTAATTATTTACTTACGTGCATTGTTACGCATATAGTATCATATCAAACACCCACTTTAAACGAAGGTTAATTCACGATAAGAAATCCCATACAATCAATGCTCTTTAATCAATATTGTCCTCCAAGAGTCCAAAGCTTCACTGGGATACACACCCGCTCTGAGAGATCACTCTGGGAATGCGATACGGTTGCATGCATATGTCAACAATTTTGCACAGAAAATCAATCTAACATATCGTATCCGTTTTTGCACGAACGAACCGATACACTTCTTGTTGTATAGAAACTAATACATGTAGTTTGAAACGTCTAAAGCGTCACAGCCTCGACCACAGGTTTAGTACAGACGACGTTTGTGTTGTGTATTATTCTCTTCCACATTGTGCTGGTCGCTGTGATCCAAGCTTACTGTATGTGCCAATTTGCATTTTCAATACATTATTTAAAGCGTATAACACCCTGCTATAATAAATGGCTTTATATACATGTAAGGACGGTTGCCAATAAGAACTCACAAAAAATGTACGTTAAGCGATTGCATAATAGCTGGGTATTGATAAATGCGAATGAAAGAGAATGAGTGATTGCTTAACGAGAGTCCAAGCATTGTTTAATCATAGAACGTTAGGCGTCAAACATTATGACTATTGCGAGACATGATACACAGAAAAAAACCGATCTGGTCATAATAGGTTAGTTTATTCGCTGATAATAGTCTGATTTATTGTCACTAATGGCGGGCTGTAGCAACATTTAAAGGGATAATATCAAATTGTTCAACCATTCCATACAGCATGGATCAGAATTCCAACTGAATCCTGACCACGAATGCCTGTGCATGGATGTAACAACTCAGAGTCCATGTACATGTATCAACTTTTCTTATCCGCTACAGCAAACATCATTGTAGACAATGGACCCAAGGAAATACGAGCATGTAACAACTTCATAAACATTATGTGGTATTACCCCAACTGCTAAGTTGACTATTCTACATGAACACACCTGAATTGACTAGTTCGTTAATAACATAATAATCTCATGTTACAACCAGACAAACATCAGATTTTAAAAAATCGGTTATTATTTATTGACCATGGAATTTACAAGATAATGGTAAGACTGAAATATACTTCCGCGCATGCCAATAACTGAGATGTCGAACAGATTAGGGACCAGCCTTTTAAACTTGCTACCCTTTATTGTCAAGTTTAAGTCCTCGCAAAATATTTTTCATTTTAGCAACGCGCTAAAACTCGTGACAAATGAAAATTATTTCACTTTGGACTTAACTTGATAACAAAGGTATAGCTCGGTTAATATTATACAAACGTGTACTATGGTTAAATACAATGACTGTTATATTCCAAGATTATTAACGAATGCGTGTATATTCCAAGCTAGGCCGTTTTTCTCAGGATTAATCCTTATTAATGATTGTGTACAAAGTACAATGAGTCCATGACATTATTTTAGTTGTGTATACACTGGCACTTTCGCCTTATTTATTCCACTGACAGAGTAAACACCATCGTACATTGGTGAGTGGATTATTCAACCTTAATGTAAGTACATGTACATATAACTACATGTATAAGCAACAAGTCCAAAACTGCCAGTCTGTCACGTGAAATTGAATAGCATTACGAAGGAAATACAGTCATGCACTTAATGCTTAATATGTTCTGGTATATTCTGGTATTCTGTATCTTATTTAAAATAATATTAAGTGCATAATATAACATAGAAATTAAATTTCCCAAGTAATAGGTCATATTTGTAAATTGTTATAAAAGCATACATTTTTTTTACTCAGTTGTATGAACTTTATTTTTTAATTCCCCTCATGGAAATGAACACATTTCGGAGAGAAATTAAGACAATTACCTCTAACAATTTAATGATATACATGTACCATTTAATGAACCAAACCGAGGACTATAAAATAGATTTCGGGCTGGTTCTAAAATGATTTAATCAATATACATCAACATTAAAAATTAGCTAGTTTGGTCTATACGTAACTGGATGAACCGAATACACTTTAAATGTAGGCCCTACATACATGTACCCTGCCATACAGAATAATACATCTTCATGTTCAATAGACCTATGTACATGTATAACAATCAGCTTACTGCTTGTACACATCATGTTACCTTACCGGTGTGTTAGTAATTACTAGTATCGTATATAAGTTAATGCATCACGTTTCATCAACCCTGACAACATTACATATAGTGAAAGAAACAAATGATAATTATGGAGATTGATTTTCAAATATGTGACAAATTATACTTACTATTCTAGGCACTAGGCCGGTTTCTGTTCCACGTTGATATCTCACTCGGATTCCCTTTTAAATACTAGTATATTCTTCGAGATTGACTTTTATTTAAATAAATTTTATATTTATCTTGAAAGACACTATCTCTAAGTCACGAGGGCAATACTAGGGTCTACGTCCCAGACGATCTTACCTGTGAAACTGACATGCGAAATAATCCATGCGTCCACAGTCCATGCATTAGAAATAGTTATGTTTCTAATACTCTATGTCTTCATGGTCTTGTTATCGGCAGATTGCCAATAACGGAACGCCCTCCTATAGAGATTTCCTCTTCGCCGATAACGTGGATTTCTGTCAATACAAGTGCATGGAAGAAAAGGAAAGGAAATAATGCGTGGACTATTGTTACTCTTTGTTTATATTAAGTGTCATCCATAAACTCGATATTTGATCTTAAGCATGAAAAAAGAAATCTTCCCTCTCATATATATTATGCCAGCATTTTGGATTAAACAATAAATATATACGTTAGATCGGAGATATGACAGAAATTAGTACACAATTTCCATATATTTGCAGATAGTCGTGTAAATGTTTACTCTGGTATTGAGCATTGAGTTACATTTTTCCAAAAAATAGTTGGCTATAGTATCAACTCAAACCTATCCGTAATAGCTCACTCTCATTCTTTTAGTTGGACGGACAAGCAATGTGATTAAAATCAGATCCATCATCCGCTACCTATTATCCACTGTCTGTTGAAATTTTTACAAGAAAAACATTATATTGTTTACAATCTAAGCGACAAAACATTGACATGGCCAAATCCGTATCTCTGCACAAGGCAAAGTCGAAGGGACATTGCGACAAAGTAGATATTTTCTAAAATATATTTAGCATGTGGTTATTAAACAGGATGAACCAGCCCACACGGGCCTAAAATTTTATTTTTTGGAAGAATGGATACCGTTTGGAAGAGTTGGATCTATATGTCATCCAGTGAAGCTAATCCTGCTCTCTTACCACAGTTCTAGCGTGGGTAAGACAACATAACTGATGGACAATGGTTTGATGAGCATACCGTGTTTCCGTGAACCTTTTTTTTTCATGCAACACAACGATGGTAAATTATTGTGTACAGACGTGGGGGTCAAATATAGTTCATGATGTGATCGTCGTATATATTATGTATACACGTGTATAAATTGTTGGCCTATATGGAGGTGGCTTGTAAGGTACAAGCTACCTCCATACATAGGTCGACCACTTATACACTAGAGTATCAGTCCACTCTTCACTACGTCCTTGTGATGAGTGGGACGTAGCTCGGTACTAAAGTGCATCAGAGTGGACCCGTTGATTACATGTAGTTCCCTTTCAAATCAAAGAACCACAACCAGTTCATCAAATGCAGTTGTGTAGGAAAGTTCAAATAAAAGACCCCTTGCTGTTATTCGGTAAGAAACTCTATAACGGTACATGGCAGCAGAGTTGATCTGAGACCATGTGTCGACATAACCATGCGATTGATATCCAATAACCGTGGGTCATTAATCAACGTGTTCCAGTGGTATTTGTTAAACAGACATGGGTCTTTATCGATAGATCATTGACGGAATTATGATTTCTGAGTCGACCAAATAAGACATTTCTCGAAACTTCTGGAACCATTGACATTAATGCTAAAATCGTGTTGGCTTTAGATATACTGGTAATAGCACTTACATATTGTTAACCCCAGCTCAAGTGGAGGTAAGGTGGCACATTATTTCACGTGTTTCTATTGAACATGGTTTGGCAAGCTTTAGGAAGATAACAGAACAAGAATAACTCATACAGACCAGCATTTGGGACCCCCACCTCACTACTTGACCCCAACTTATCCGAGTGTGACAGACATTAATCTTCCCTGTGATTAAACACATCTATAGCCATGACTGAGCTGTGTCCCTTCACGTTTAATAAAGGCAAAACGAGGACACCAATACGCCGTACATCAAGTAATGTCACTTGGTTTACTTTTAAATTGCCCACCAAAAAAAAAAAACGTTTGCCATATCAGTTTACATTATTTTCACGTCACCGCAAACAGTGGGTTAATTCAACATGCTGTGAACTTTCTATCTTGGTTCAACAGATTTATTTTTATAAATTAGACATTCTGATCTCGAAGAATGAATAAACTACACCAACTGTCTCAGTCTGCTTTGTATCCATTACAATATTCGCTTCTGCATTAGTCTTTTGCACAGCATTAAGCGAATTAACATATATGTTGTGCACTTAGCCGCACAGTAATAAAGTCTCAGAATGTAGGGAACGGAAAATGGGGGTGGGGGCGGGGACGGACCTACGGCGGCCATGTCCACCCACCCACACTTTTCAGACTCCACAAAAAAGTTTTTTTCACATTATGATTTTGAAATGCGTGCACATGCCATCACGTTCATTTTATGTCATATTCCACAGCGTCAAGAATGAGTACTATTGTTGATAGACATATTGCGGAGTGAAAGAAAGTACTCTGTGAAACTAACCAGTACTTTAATCCCCTAAGACATGGCCTTTTCACCCACTATAAAACATGTTTGTTTTGAAATTCTAGCTACGTGCTTTCTGTAAACCACTAAAGAGAGAAAACATTAAACAAATCTTCACGCAACAAATGCTAGATATTTATTAAGTCTTTTATGTACAAATATACAAGAAAACAATAAAGAGACTCTTGGAAGTGATTAACAACAAAGGGGGATGCAGGTTATGACAATGCAAAACAATTTATCCAGCTGCCAACTCGAAGAACATTGCGATAGGATAATAATATAAATAGGTATCATATATGGCATACACAGTCTGAAATGTGATCATAAAAGAAACTCCAACGAGAGTAGCAATAAAATGAAACTGTTTTCTAGGATATCCATGAAATACAGTGATTAAAATATGGGGAAAAAACAAAATGTGTTATCAGATGAGATATCTTATATCATGAGTTGCATTTTGCTATATTGTATATTAAAAAATGTAACATAATTAATACAGTAAAGAATATGTCAAGTTCAGAACAGTGCCAATTATAAAGCAAACGCTATCTTGTGAAATATAGCAACCACGGTTAAATCCACGGTCCAATCTACAAAACAATATAAAAAATTGGAATAACCAAATTAAATTAATGCAGGTAGCACATGTTATATCCAAATAAATAACTGTTAAACAATATCATTTTTACACAAAGCAGAAATGAATTGATGATAAATGATACCCCAGTCCTCTGATATGGGTTCGACAAAAACATGAAATGGTATTAGAGATCGTCCAGTTTTATACTCTGATATGGCACCCCCTAAAATCAGTTTTACATAGTTACTCTAGTATCAACACAATAATCAATTACAAATTAAATCGATATCTAAAATCAAACAGATATTTGTTACGACCAATGTCAACAGACTTAACAGATGATATAAATAATAATCGACTGTTAAAACAAATTCCTAATATTTCGGAGTGAGTGGCCGGCTAGGCCTCACTGGGTTCAGGAGCAAAGCCCCAGTGGAGATTACCAGGGGGCAAAGCCCCTTGAAGTTGAGCAGATTTACATTTTCTGAAATAGATTCTAAGCCATTTCCTGCAGCAACTGTCAAAAGTAAAAATGATCTGGCAAAACTAAAAAAACATTTAAAAAATGCAAAACAAGTTTTTCACAATTTCGTTTTAAAGTGACGTAATTTTTTTTCACCTCAAAAATCTGGAAAAATACCAAACCCTGAGGTACGTGCCACTTATAAATACATTCACTCTATTCATAAACAGACATGAATTCTCCACTGTTTACTTATAATTAGATACTCGAAACAAATGAGCAGTCTCCACCCACAAGTAGGTAATCTCAACAAGTACACTCCACCTATCAATAGATACACTCCACCTATCAGTAGATACACTCCACCTATCAGTAGATACACTCCACCTATCAATAGATACACTCCACCTATCAGTAGATAGACTCCACCTATCAGTAGATACACTCCACCTATCAATAGATACACTCCACCTATCAATAGATACACTCCACCTATCAATAGATAGACTCCACCCATAAGTAGGTACTCTCCACCCATAAGTATATACTCTCCCCATAAGTAGATACACACCATTCCTAAGTAGTAACCAATAATTTGCCACGAGTCTTAATACCAAATCATGTTTGTTACAGCCTAACATTTAAACAAACACAGGAAGGAAGCAGTGTATGCCAAATGGAAACATTAATGGCAGCCGCATGGAAGCAGTGATCCATTATTTGTAATACCAGATTAATAAACTCAGGGACAATACAAAATATAACAAGATGTTACAAACTGTGATAATAACAAAATAAAATCAAGTACACTACAAATCTCCAGATCAAAATTCGATATCTCTCTTTTATGGTATACAATTTAATACAAATTATAACTTCACATTTGTTGTAACTTTTTTTCAATTTACAGGCAAATGTTTGACCTAAAGTGTAGGTAGACTAGTAAATCTATAGACTAAGGGAGATAACCTACATATATTTATTAGAAATGTGCTATTTGTTTTACCATAAATTTACATTTAGAATCAGTTGGTCTTACAGATATATTAGTTTCAATGTACTAAAAAGATTAGCATTACAAACAAATAATTATCCTATAAGCTAAAAAACTTTAAAAGTGTTCTTTCATTAAAGCTTAAAAATTCCCCAACAGATAAAATCTTAGAATTGTGCAAATGTCTATGAAAATGATGTGTACAACACTGCAAAAAGACAGTATCTTGAAATGCAAAGATGAACCTCAACTAAAAAGACAGCATCTTTAAATACAATGATGAACCTCAACTAAAAAGACAGCATCTTTAAATACAAAGATGAATCTCAAATAAAAATACACTGCATAATGCTTCATGTATAAATATTCCTATTCTAGAAAAGCCACATGATTACATTAAAAGGAAATAGTATGTCCATAATGCACATCGTCACCTGATTAAGATAAGAGCGTAAGTGACAATGGTGTTACGTTGTCACTTACGACAGTATCTTAATTAGGTGACGACATGTAGGTACAGGTAATTAGATCAATGTGATCCATTGAACTGATATTGTGTTCTGAAGGCATTCCAATACGAGTCAGATTATCATGTTAATACAATCAATGTAGGCTATACTCCCAAAACCATGCAAAAAATGTAAACACCTCAGAATTCTGAATAGGTCGTTTGTTTTTCTAATCACAAAATAATGTAAACACTTGAAATATTAAGTGCAAATTTATACATCAATTCGTGCAAATAAATAACATACATGTATGTTGTTTTATGCTTAAATAATGAAACAATTTTGGGTAAGAAGGATTTTGAATGAAAAACTAGTTCCTAAATCTATTGCTTGTCAAGCAAAGGAAAAATAATAAATAAAATAAAGCAATCCAGGTAACTATTACAAGGATCAAGTGAGGTGACAATTTGGGTGAAGTAGAAGCCTAAAGGAATTAAGCTTCACTATGCCCTTCAGTTTGCAACCTATCAATAGTTTTGGAATTGATCAACTTAAATCGTAAACCCAGCACCATCTGGTTGCATGATGGTCACAAAATCATTATTTTTGTAATATTTCATTAATTGTACACATTTTTATTTTTAGTAAAAAAATAAAAAAGTTTTGTATGTCAAAATAACTTATTTTCTTACATAATTATCCACTTCACACTTAAATACAGAGTATTTAGGCATGAAATGTGTAATTATTTAAAGAGAAACCAACTATTTAAACGTATCAGCCTGAACAGTTGCTATTATTTCTCAAACTAGTAACTGCAATACTTTCCACATGTGACATTGTGTCGTGAGCTAAAATAACAGGGGTTCTATTTTAAAAAGTAATGTGTCAAAATATATATACAAGAAAACATACTAATATATATTATATATACAAATCCTTGATAAGGAACATTATATTCTTGACAATAAAAAATAGCTGTAGAAAAAAACAATGTGGATAATTTTTCTACATGTATGTAAAAGAAATATGCAACATAATAAATGCAAGATAATGTGTCATATAATATGTGCCAGTACAGAGTCAGGCATAAACCAAGGCATGAAATATCGGAGAACATTTGCTGATCAATTAACAAATCTTCAGCACTTTGGTTTTAAAATTTAAATATTCAAATGTCTGGATGAGTAAAAGAAATAATTATATACATAAAACAGAACCGACCTATTATTTAATCAATTCTACTGAAGTTAGTAGATGTACTAGAAATTAAAAATACATTTTTTTACGAAAATTAAATCCATTGCCATTTTTCTCTAATCAGTGCACTTTTATTGTAAGTTTGTTAAATATTGATACATCTAGCAGGTATCTATCGTACAAACAAACGAACATTAATTTTGAAAGCATTAATGATTAAAAGGTATTTTATATTCTACCTTATAAAGAATTACAATGCCATTTAGGTGATCATAAGATGTAGACTGAAGTATGTACACTGGTAAACTGAAAACAATGGTGGCATTTGTACAATAAAATCTGATCTAATGGCAATCTGAATATACAAGTAACTGTGAATAAAAAGACACTAAAAGTACTGCAAATAAAGGCCACACTTTCATTTTAACTTCGGAGGCTCAAAATAGTACTTGAAACTAGAAATAATTTGGCACACTGTAGTAATTAAAAATAAAAGATAAGAAAGAAATGCAATAAAATGGCAATAAAATATGGAAATTCTAAATTTACACCAAAATTCTAAATGTACATTAGATACATGTACTATACTGTACATACACATATTAGGTACCACATACTGTAAAACAGTTAATATTCATAAAACGATTAATATTCGTAGCTACACGTATAAATTTTCGCTATTTTGCAACAAAAAAATCTTACCATTGTTATCTTTTTAATGGATATCATTGCTAGTAATTATTTGTGTGATAGCAATTTTCTCTGCTAAATTAGAAACGTGAAAATTACACATGAGTAATAAATGTCTTACAGTATACTATACACATGGACATTAGTTACGGTACCAGATTATATATAAAATAAATTTACATATAGACATTAGGAACGACATAAGTACATATATATTATACTGTACACATGGACTAGAACAAGTTCCCATACAAGTTCTCAATTTTTAACATCTAAACCTGAAATCATGGAGAAATGGCAAAGGTTGATCGTGAAGTAATCTGACTAAACAACTGTTGGACGGACATGAAACAATGTTATATACAAACACATACTACATACACGACTCATTCTCTGAATCATATTTCATTTATTTCTATGTTAAATAAATGTTCTCTGCAATACAAACTGAAAATCTGGCCATAACTTCAGCACTTTTTAACAGTAAAATTCAAAGGATAACAAGTTTGAGGATATTTAAACCTCAATTATTAAAATGCAACAAATTAAATATTTCCATAACAAGTTTAATTTAATGTATTCACCAAATTTGGGAAAATAATTGAAGGGAAAAAAAAAGTGATGTAAAGACAAGTAAAGGCTGGGTAATGATGGGGCTATGGTGGTAGGGAGCTTGGAATGCACGATTACAGCAAAAATAGTTTAATGCGAAAAATAAAATCCTTTCCATATCCAGCACACTAAAATGATAAAATAAAAAAGCGTAAATTAAGTTAACCTAGATGTAAGAAAAAAGCACATACATGTAAAATCTACACCATATGATACTAAATATATGTAGAAAAGCATGTGAATGGTACTTCGGTACAATATATCCCTAAAATTTGCAAATATAGCTGTGTCATTGATGACAGATTTATTTGTAAATATTCTACAATCCAAGTTTTTTCAAGTCTAAAATGCACCCACCATCAGGGCTCACCCTGTAGGTAGCCAAATTAGCCAATGGCTAATTTTCTAAAAGTTTGGCTAAATATTTTGGTAATTGG
>JAULBR010097794.1:0-11508 GCA_032355825.1 Melanodrymia aurantiaca
TATGATTGTTGTCCATTTGTAAATTTATACAAAAAGGGTGTCGTACGGTTTTTATTGAATTGTTCAAAAAGGTCGTTAGCGCGCCTTTTATTAAAAAAAAAATGTTTAAGTGTGTTCGCGGCTTAAATGTAAAAATATTAGAAAATTCCGGGGAAAAAATCCTGCCGAAGATCTGTTACGTGCCTCGCAAATTTGTGGCCATTCAAATTGCTTACACAGAGACGGAGTCTGCTGTGTAGAATCGAACATTACTTCCTATCCCCCTCCCCACGCCCCCAGCACCATAAAATTATGCTGGTACACTTACGTCAGGTTTCTTTATTTGTGTTTTAAACTGATTTAATGAAGGAGAATTCCTGATAACAGGCAACATTTTATTCATAGGCTTTTGCCTGTTGGCCAATCCCAAACCGCTTATAATTATGACGGTAATAAATATTGTTTAAACTAACATTTTATTCCATAATTTAACTGCAGAAGGGAAGAAATGTTGTGTTCAACAATAAGTTTGAAGGTTATCTATGTTACGTATAGACTGTAACTTTAACGTGTATACATACATGTTACTGAGTTAGTATTAATTAAGGGGTCTTTTATATGAACTTTCCCACAGGTGTAAGTGGAAGTTGAATTATTTTTTTTGTAACGAAATTATGATACATGTTTTCGTTTCATTTCGGTCCGTTTTGGTTTTATGGAGTTATTGTGGCAGTACACCGATTTAGTGACGTCATGCAAACGAGCGTACATGATGTAGTTGTTTGATGGACGTCAAAACATTTTAGTATAACGTTTTCTTACCAACTTATAGTATTTATTAGGTATCACTTAACAAATCCTCTATGGTAAGGTTTTAGATTGATTATTTTAATCAAATAATCTCATCTTCGATAGGCCTTTTTGGGTGAGGGAGTGTGTTTTTACAAACTTGAACTACCCATGTTTTCCTTTGCCTATTTATTAATAATTTTAACATCATCAGTCATGACGATGATGATTCATGATGATGATCATGGCAATTATAGGGACAACAAACACATTGGCCTATTTCACTGTGCGACAACCGTTTCATTGGATGTCTGTGATTACAAATGCAACTGGTTTCTTCGTCATTATTCATTTTATTGTCATTGATGATTGATGTCACTCACGATTTCTTTACAACTCTTGTTTATGAGAAGGTGCCAATCAGAGTTTTTGGTATGGTAGCTCTAATTACCTGGTCTGTCCTTGCTGTATCGGTTTCGGAGACCATAACTTAAGATGCGTTAAAAAATAATAGACGTGGCACGTTTTTTGTATGAATAATTTGTATAAACAACTTAAAATATTTTGGAATTTAAAGGACAAAATCAACACGAAAGTCCAAATTAAATAGTTAACAACTACGATAAATTACTCTCATGCAATTAATTACCATTAAATTTTGTCCAGACACACAATGTGTACAAACCATTGCAATGACAGTTTCCACTTACTAGATAACCATGTCGCCTATATAGTAATAGTGACTTCGATAAGATTTCATAGGGAAAATAACATGCAAATGTCTACAAGTAACAAGATGCCATTTTAGGTTTTTATGGAATATTCTTCAAGAGGGTATGTGATGTAAATTACCTAATATTATAAAATTATGTCATGATGAGTGCTCAATATTAAGGTCTCACTACACCAACCGTAACACAAGTTTAAAGAATCCTATAGGACAATATTATTTTATATCTATTATTTAATATAACATTTACGTGTCAGTTTTTTTTTTAAAAACTAGTTACTAGTCATGAATTCAGTTTTAATATTACAACACATATCTCCATCCACCCCTCATAAAATGCCTAAATTTGCTTGACATGTTAATTTATTGTTATACTGTTTACAGCATTTCAGGTGATTTTCAATATGTCCTCTGCAATGAAAGATCCCGACAAAGAAGATTGTCTGCATTTGGGCTTAAAAAAACTCAAGGTTGATTCAGAATGGTAAAGCTGTTGTTTATTATTTAAATACATGTTGTTAAAATTGTGTTAAAAGGATGAATATATATATATATCTTTAGGGACAATGCATAAACGTGAACATTGTCGACATTTAATATTTTTAATAATTATTTCAATTAAATAAAAATAATTTTAATTTTAATATGTATTACGCTTACATGTACATCATCGACATGGTTTTCCTAAAAGAATTATAGAATTATCATTGTCAATGTGTAAAAACTGTGGTTTGCTTAAAATTGCAGTTATGCAATTGTTTATTTTTTAAACTTAAAAGATTTTTAACATAATTATGTATCATGTATATTATTGTTGCATGAAACACTTGTTTTTAGACATACACATATAGTGTTTATTTAGGAGAATCTATTCCTGGATCTAGCATACACAACATGTAGTTACAGAGTCTGAGAACCTATTCTTGGATGTAGCCATACACACACAATGTGATATAGTACATGTATTATGAATTTAAGAGAACCTGTCCCTGAATCAAGCATTTACGTAATATGTATATAGTCTTAAGATAATCTGACCCTGGATCTACTCAAAAGATAGCATACACACTCATAAGAGACATCATTAATATATATTGTTTTGATGTATAAAATAATGTGTAAATGTTTGGCATATTCGTAAACTAGGCGATAAACTTGGTGCCAATAAATTAAATGGGTTCCCCCGATACTTATAAATACCTGTATAACATTTATTTATTGTCATTGCATTTTTGCTTTCAGGGATGAAACCAAGTTTCTAGATGGAATCGCCACATACAACCTCTTCAATTTGTGGTCAGGGTATGAATGTTTTTTTTTAATGTAACACATATACCGGTACCTTAAAGTCACCGATTCAAGTTCCCTGGAAATAGTTATACAAGAGTAGACTATAATTTGGATTAGGTTACCCTCATATTAATTATGAAATTGGATGTGAATTCGAGTGGAAATATAACTTTTGCTATATAATAAAATATTGACAATAGGACTCCAGCACCAAAATAATTATACTCCTTATTATATATATTTGTCAGATATATCTATGGTCTGGTGTGAAGCAAACATGTGTCTGTGATTAATGGATTACTTCTTATATATAGTGAAAAATCTTGGCATAATAAATGAATTGTGGTTCAATCTCTCGGGGTATTGGGTTTTATGTATACTCTGGCGAGTATAAGCATATATAGAGGTACCTTAAAATGTATTTACTCCGAGAAATGCTTGTACAACTTATAATATTTACATGTGAACTGTTTATTTCATTTATCTAACTATTAGCCAACTTTTGCAGAGATTCCAAAAAGGATTCAAATCATCATGGCAAACCATCCAAGCGATTGAAAATAAAACCAATTCGGGAGAAAGAGAGAGTTGAACCATATCCAGCCGATTGCGTGACTTCACTACAGCGTCTTTGTCTCAGTCGGGAACTTTGTAACAAAAGATTCTGTTCATGTAAAACAGACACGTCTTCCTCTTCTAGAAAGCACAGACAGAATCTTGTTCACATTGCTGGACAACAGAGGAAGCTAATCCAAGATGCAAGACTCAAGTTCCACAATGCACAGAAAGACCACAGACAGGTCATTAGAGCAGCCAAGCTGCAGCTACGAAGTAACGTTTTTCAAGAGATGCACAAGCATCAGAAAAAACCCAGAAAAAAGGAGACATTGTCACTTCCCTCTTTACCATCTTACATATTTGGGTCAAAGGTATCAAAGAACTACGACAGTTTTAGCAGGATCCATCTCTCCAATACCGACAGCTGCTCCCACAATGCCGTGGATAAAAATTGTAGCATAAACACAAGGTCAACTTATTTCAGTAGTTACCATGTCAAGTCATCATCTGTGCACTACCCATATTCTAACAGACATAGACCGGGTACATCCTGTGATGCTAGCCATAATAAAAACCACCAGCCTGGTAAATGTTTGAAAGGCAGCTCTTCTACCCAGGAGGCTAATTCAAGTTGTAAGGCTGAATACTCTATGGAAAGGAGTTGTTCACAGGAAGCTCGTTTGGATGATCTTAGTGTTAACGAGTTAGCAGGATATTTTGAAGAATTTGTTTACATCCCCAAAAAAATGTCTGTCATGGCAGAGATGATGTACACTTGAAGATTGCATTATTTTGGTTATTTCTTAGTATTTATCTAAGGTAGCAATTTAGCTATTGCAATGCATGTTATGATATTCATACACACAAAATCTGTGTGGGACAGTATTTGTGAAAATATTTATAAACTGATAAACCTACTATATAATAAAGACTAATTGTGTAAAAGTGTTTTAATCTTGGTCAAATTGTAATGTATAAAAACTGTGCTATCAGTGACATCCCTGGGATACAATTTTATGGTAATGGAGTGGTCTCTTGAACTACCTCATCTTACACATAGCCCTGCAAGGGATTCCATGTTGTGTGCTAGTACATGTAATAATACATCTTAATCCAATGAGAGGTGCTGTGCCAGCGACTTAATGTTTAATATGAATGAGATATTTCATTGGCCAGATGAGCTTAAAAACTAACCTCACTTACGTGAATTCCTGAGCTAGCACCGATTCCCACAACCCAGCTGCAGTGCAGCATTGCTGGTGGGGTCTACAAGTTGTCTATCCATTGCAAGAAGT
This sequence comes from Melanodrymia aurantiaca, assembly GCA_032355825.1. Lineage (NCBI taxonomy): Eukaryota > Metazoa > Mollusca > Gastropoda > Neomphalida > Peltospiridae > Melanodrymia > Melanodrymia aurantiaca. Next base: position 4,642 of record JAULBR010097794.1, read on the forward strand.
AATTTGGATCAATAATCAATGCACAATCATGGCAAGTAATTTGGACCCATAAATTAATGCACAATCATCCAACATTGAGGGTGTAGAAGGCTGTATGTTCCTACTAGAATTGCAATTTGTATATCCTGAATGAAGGATTCATCAATGTATGGATTTGCAATTATTGTTAAAATATAGTATTGTTTTAAATTATTGCAGCATCATGATGATTATTAAAACAATATAAAAATTGGTTCCATTAATAAACATTTGTCAAACTGAAAAACAGTAAGCGAGGCAAGATGGAAAACAAAAAAAACCTTTAATAAAATATTTATAAAATCTTATATTTTTTCAAAAAGTCTGTTGCAAACTTGGAAGGAACTGCCAACAGAATGAAGCTAGGAGTTCCTCCTGTAATGACGTATCTGAAATGGAAAAAAACAACATTCTCTATAAATATTATGATGTAGATACAATTAAAATGGATGTAGTTATACTGAACTGTTCAAGAAATTAGTTTAAATAATACTTGGACACATGCCAAGAATGTAAATTTATATAGATTAAAACATTAACATTCAGAAAATGTATAGTTGTTCAAGATTAGTTAAAATTAATATAACTGAAAGGAAACCTACTTTTTATGTTGTAATATTTTTAACAATGTTGTGTCAGAAGGTACTGCATACAATTTTTCTTCAGCTCTGTTTTCAAAATAAACCTGAAAAGAGAAACATTAAAACTGATGAGCCCGTTTATTTTTTGAGTTACAATTTAAGTGTCAATTAAAATTTTATATGTTTAGTTTAATGCTATAGTGCCATGTCTATTTGCCAATCCAATCAATTACATACCAGATTATGCATCTATGGAATACAAAATTAACACAGGGATGGGTTACAGATTTTTATACCCCTGCACCAAAGAAGTCGGGGGAGGGGTGGGATGTAAATAGTGTTTGCCTTGTCTGTCTGTCCAGATCGTTTCAACAGCATATCTCGTACACAACTGATGGAGGGTTATCTAACTTTGTGAGTAGATACATGTAGGGAAGACAATACGTCACACACCGAACCGAGGCCACTGTGATCATCTTGAACTCTGACCTCCATATAAGAAATCTAGATTTCTGCAGCATATCTTGTATACTGATATAGGGTTATCAAACTTTGTGAGTGGATACATGTAGGGAAGACAATACATCACATTGAACCGAGGCCACTGTAACCATCTTGAACTCTGACCTCCATATAAGAAATCTAGGTTTCCGCAGCATATATCGTATACTAATTGATATAAGATCATCAAACATTGTATACAGGGAGCGAAGGAGCATCAAGTTGCATCTAGTTAATTTTTTGTCTGAACATAACTCCCTCTGATGCATGCAGACAATGCAGTCCAGCATGTGAACATTTTTCTATTACTGATGGCTGGTCACCTCACTACTATTGTGCAGTTCTGCTTTCATGTGTCCTGCCAGAATTATGGTGATCGTTAGCTGTTCTTGTAATCTTCGATAAATGCTCCAATTAATATATGGTTGCAGGATGAGCAATACATACGAAACAAGCTGAATGGACCATATCAATAACTTGATTCAGATTGGCTTTCGAAAAGTTATAGCATTTTATAAAAGTATGATACAAATCTCTCGCACATGCAAGGCAAGATTTTGGGCGATATCCACTTTTATGTATTGCACTTCAAGTTTATCAATTAGGAAATGGAGGAATTCACTCTTAACATACAAATTCAATACATCAGTCGTCCTTCCATAACTTAAACATCTTTTACTAATGAAATACCACTACAGCCTTAATAAACTGGAATGTGTACTATCGACACATTTCCCAAAAATCTAGTGGTCATTTTGTAATCCATTTGCAAGTTTATTTGCACAGTCGTGGCATGAAATTTTGAAAAATATTGCTATACAAAACAAATTTCTGAACTAGTTATTACCTGAATGGACTGTGGCGTGTACTTGTTGTCTGCATCCCAGGGAACTGGTTGTCCATCACATCCAAACATGCATACCAAATGGTCCGAAAAACTGAAACAGATGTTTGTAACTGAATGTCTGATAAATATTCATATAGAGTAGCTTCATTATAACTATTTTCAATTGCTTGTTTCATATGTAAAGGATTTAGATCGGTAATATACTAGAATATTCTAAAACTGCAATTAATAAATCATTCTAATTCAATCTGATTTGTTAAATTAATGGCTTTTCATGCGCACATGCAAATCAAGTAGTCGTCGAAAGAAACGCATACATGTGACAGTGATTGACTGCCAGTAGATTGCTATAAATATGTTATTTTATTATGTATATGACAACACAAGATCTCTATATTTTGAGTGACACTCATTTTCATAGGACTCTAATACAAATCTGTCACCACTCGGCAAAATATCTCATAATATACTTGCTAACACATACAATAATTAAAAAGTACCGGTACCTGGAATTTTCATCGAATTTTTCTATAAAATCTGTCTCGCCATATTCTGGGTATAAAAACATGACAGGCCAAATAAGAGCTCCAGTTTCATCTTGGTGAACTCTCGCTCCTGAAGGATGGCAAGTCTCTAGATTGGTCAACAGCACAGGACTGACTTTCTTTAATTGAGATGTCTGCTTTAGACTTGCCAGTTGGATCCCTCGACTCTGAGAAAAAAGCAAGTAGCAAAATAATGTAGATTAGATGTCATGCAATATAATGCACTGGTTCAATTATCTTTGAATGAGTGACTGTGATGCAGTTGGATCCCTTGACTCTGGGAAAACATGAAATCTATAAATTGGATGAACAAAATGTGCTTTATCTAGTTTTCTAAACCAACTTAACACAAATTTATCTTGTTTAGGCAGATATTCTCCCAAACAAAATGTGTTTTTAATGTATATCCTGAAAAATATTGAGGTATAGAATGGCTATTCAAGGTATAAAATGTTCTGTATATTTTCTGAGATGATATTTAATGATTTTGCAGACCCCACATCTGTCATATGGCGGTTTAAAACAGGAAAGATTCTAAGACAGAAATTTGTTGTCTATAAGAAGTCAATATAGAAAAATAAATTGAGATTCTTGTTGAAAAGAAGACTCTAACCACTGAGCTACAGCCGTTTCCGCTGAATTTGAGAAATGATAGACCAAATTCTTCCTCCGCTTAATAGTCTTTATTACCTGTATTACAGATAATAGTTTTTCTTCCGCCTCCATTTCCTTCCTATCTTGAACATCTTGCTTCCGCTTATCTCTTTCTTTACTTTTCTATAAGATAGGCAAAATCATATTATAGTTTTGATGTTTTTTAAATATTTATGACAAAAACTATTACATAACAATTTGTGTAGCTTGTAATGCAGAATTTGCAACATTTAAAGAATATCCAGTCACCTGGAATCTCTGTTCTAAATATGAGTGTTTACAAGGTTGCTCCATTTGCCATACATGTTCACTGTTCTGCAACTAAAGAGATTTTACTCAATAGTAAAAAAATATTTCAGATTGTGACATTTAGTCAAAATAAGCCTATGTACGATTCAAAAACATCTGTGTACCGAATCAGCAGAGGTCTATGATAAACGATGTTACAATGAACAATTACTTGATTACTGGTGTTAACTAACATACATTTATTTAGAGGATAAAATAAATTATTTTTTATTAAATAAATTTTAAATGGCTCTTTCGTAACAATGAGGGATTTAATAGTACTCACCTTCAGTACTTCAGCTTTTGTTCTCATATCCAAGAGCTTTTGGTTTTCAGGTTCTAACTGAAACATTCATAATACATAGTGCTTAGCGAAAGCTGCAGAGATCTGTATTTCATGGTTGGTTAGTGACATTTCATTATGTTATCTCATTTTTAAAATTCAGGAATAATATTAAATTTGTTAGTAAAATCTATGAGTAACATTTTTTATAGATTGTACATTGTATAGGGACAAACAACTGAATTTAAGGCCCTTACAAATCCATTATAATAAATCTAACCGCTTACAATTCCCCTAAAATAAATCAACGCGCTTACAGTAGTTAAACAGGTAAGGAGTAGGGGCCCTCTACGCCTTATGGCTCAGGGGAAACCTCTACATTGTACAAAAAAGTAAAAGTATTGTGCAAATACCATAAGGCCTGCATCACACCACTGAATTGAACCATCACATTTACGCATCTCCAGACAGCACTGGGCACCTGTAAGTAGAGAGCGCAACAATAAATACTCTATAACAAGTTTTAACTTTTAATATATAAGATGATCATGTAACTTCATCACACACCATTAAATAAATAACACAGAAAGAGGCAAAAATATATTATAAAAGAACCAAAAAAAAAACATACTGTAAATAAATTTCTGCAAATAGAATCAAATTGGCTTTCATATTTACATAATCTTACCCATTAAGCAGTCCATGGTCAAAAAGAATTTGATTTCAATTTGATGCAATGTTGCCAGTTATGTTTATCATCTGAATGTCGAATCAACCACTAATCTTTCTGGTGCCATGTTCCATGCTGGCTACTGCGCCCAATAATGAGGAAGCCGAGTTGAAAATATTAGGAAAGAATTTCATAAAATGAAGTGTTTTGAATGCATACTTACCCTTCAATATAGCCTTGAAATGATCGGGTTTGAACTTTCTTGCAAATATACAGTCATTCAATGCTGAGCGATAATTGCCTGTAATTAAAAGAAAGGTTGCCACTATAAAGAACAAAACATTTATATGCATAGTTAAGTCATGATGGTATGGTATAAAATAAAAACAAACACGTTCAATGTCCCAATTCTAACACACCTGGCATTATTCTAAAACGTCGTGCAAAAGTTATCGGGAGAAATAGTGTTCAAAATTGTTTATATTATATTGGACACATTTATAATAGCAATGCATGCTAGATTTGTATAACAGTAACAGAAATCCGGTTTTCCTTCATGTATATATTGTTTACTAATATACAAATTCATAGTTGGGTAATGAAGTTATTTTGGGTACCGTATATTGTATTATTTGAGATCAATAATCAATTAACTGAAAGTAGAACAAGCCTAGTTAATTTAAGAACAAACACTGAATTATATAACTAAAAACAAATGAGTGGTGTGTATTCTTTAATAGTAAACAAAATGTGACTTCTGTTTAGCTTGTGCAAAATTTTTGCTGTTGTTGGTGCAATAATCTAAAAAAGATTACAAAAAATTATATCAGGATGTTAAATGATATTATAAGTGTACCTTGCCGAGACCTCTAAAAGCTGCAAATAACACTCACCCAAATGAAACTGTGCTGCAGCGCGGTTGCTATAACAGACAGCATTTAGTTCCTTCTGTGGGCTGCGAATTTTGATCGCTGCTGTATAATTGTCCCTCGCCAAGTAATATTTCTTTTTTTTAAATTCATAATTTCCCTCGTCTCGATAACTGTTAGCATTCTCTGTAAAATATATGTAGATGAAATAACAATAATACAAATTAAAATATGTCCAATATCTTGGGACTATAGATGTACATGTAGCTGTCGTTCTTAAATGAGATCTTCATTTTTTCAAGTGCAATTAAAACAGCCAAAGAGCATGAAGTAACAGTAAAACCGACGAATCTACTAACATTATTTTGATAATGTGTTCACTGTTCAGTTTGGATAATGATAAAGCACCGCTCACAAATTATCATTTGAAGTTATTGCATATTTTACACAAAAAACATAATGTTTAGAATTATAACCATTCCGTGGAGTGGTGATGGCAGTGAAATGAGCAAATTGGCTATATTAGTGTGTGTGATGAAGCTAATAGCCAGTGATAAACAGGCTATATTATTGTGTATGATGCAGCTAACAAACCAGTGGGATTTTCAGTCTCGTATTTGAGTGCCATCAACCCTTCAACGTCTGCTGTCAGTGGCTTTGTCAGATCAAGTTCCTTCATAAAGGCTGGATGCTTCATCATTTCCTGAAAAACAACCACGGCTGAAGTTAGTCACCAAATTTAGAAGTTATTGTTTTTCTAATTCTTACACGCTTGCGTGTGTGAAACAATGTAAAGATACTTCACTCAATGGTTAAAGTATCTGCCTTAGGCATCCAACTGAGTGAGTGCTCATCAAAGGTGCATGCTATCCTGTCTGTGAGAAAGTGCACATAAAAGACTTCTTGCTGTTATATCGTATTAGTAGCCTATGTGGCAGCAATGGTTTGTTGTGCGACCATGTGTCAACATAACTGTGTGGTTGACATAGCCGCTGATTATTAATCAATGTTCTCCACTGGTGTCGTTAAATAAACCAATTTTATCTTTTTTTTAATAAAAGATGTCGGTGTTGAATGACAACATTCTGCATTTAATAAGTACCGTACTGTGAACCTAACACACCTCTAACTCTGCTTCAAAACTGTTCGCTTCACCAGACAGATTTACGTGTGTATCTTTTTTCATGTCCGCAATATACGAGTCAAGATCTTCATCAAGTTTGTGGCATACATCCTCATCCTGTGCGGTTTGCATGTTTGTAATATTCTCGTTTCCTATCTTAGCACTTAGTTTTCAGTTCACTTTGATTGATGGTTCCCAGTGTCTGAAAAAGAATTAAATCAACACAATTGCATCAAGCCAAAAGAAATTGCTTAGCCATAGGCTAATCTTACCCACAACTTGGGCACAAGACAATAACTTGACACAATTTTTTTCATTTTCTGTTTGTTTTATATAATATAATACATGACATTGTATCTATCTATACGTAACGATAGATAAAGTAAAGTTTGTTTTATTTAACGATGCCGCTAGAAACACATCGATTATAAATCAGCGGTTATTGGACGTCAGATGCATGGTTATATTGATACATGGTCTCAGAGGAA
>JAULBR010097805.1:0-11508 GCA_032355825.1 Melanodrymia aurantiaca
GCATGCGCATAAAAATGGTTGGTTAGAAAGGATCTGTTTTGAATTGCTTGGCATGGCCGACTGGTCAGTTAACAAAGCAATTACAGTTCAATGACCATTAGTTACCATTATACAAGCTCATAGTGCCAAAAGGAAACGTCGAAATTAGTGTTATATTTAATAAACACGGGAAAGTATTAAGAATGATCCTATATATATGAATACGAATCATATTCTGAGGCGTGTTCAGAGAATAAATATATTGCGAGTACACGCTAGACTGGTTTTTGTACCAAATATTAAATGCATGTGATAACTGGTACCAATCGTGTTACACGCGAGATTTCGCGAAATATCTCTTCTGATCAGTGGTATAAAGAAATATCAACTGTGGCAATACACATTACTACCACACATGTTTTGTTTAATTGTAACAAGGATAATGTCAGTGACATCTACATGTACAGTAGTGTATTGAAATCAGTCATATAAAGAAATATCAACTGTCTGGCAATACACATTACTACAAATGTTTGTGTACCAAGGATAATGTCGGTGACATCTACATGTACATGTACAGTAGTATACTCAAATCATCATAAAGAAAAGTGATAGTACATGTGTATCTAAAAATAAATCGTACCCCAACTTAATGGAGTCGATGATATAATATATAGTATTTGTCTTGTCCGTCCATCCAAATTAATCGTTTCTTTAACATATACCCTATCGCACACCGAAAGTAGATCGCCGTGACTTATATCTTGAATTCATAGAAGACATCTAGGTTTCCCTATCATCTCCTACACTAAAATTTGATATAGGGTCATCATGAAGCCTCTGTTTCAAGATGCATCTAGTTATAAATTGCTTTAATCATAGCAATGATAATGACTGAGTGATACTACGGTACATTGAAATGATCCAGTAGAAATTACAACAACTGTGTGTAACATTGTTCATTATTTATTTGTTAATGTATCAGCTGTGAACCTACATGTATCTTGTCATTGATCTTTATGCGCAGTGTATTTTACAGTGTTTTACGTTCTGAGATTGCGAAGAAAATTAGTTTGAACAATATTATATATATAATACATTGCCAATTAGTTTAAAATTGAAAAAACGAAAATTTAATTATTGATGTTTATTATGTTAATATTATGTATGCTGGTATGCAATATTGTGTGGGTAGTACAGTAGTTTTAGAAGGTTGAGTTAATTTACCTGTGTATATAGCGTTCGTATTTCAATCTGATAAGCAGCTGTTGCCGTTGTGTGTGGGACTTCCCCAGCTGTTACAGGTGTGATCATAGAATACAATTTTATCCTAACTGTACAAGTAACCAGAACCTACTGGTACTATAAATTTCAGATATTTTATTGTGCCATGAATTATAAATCAATAGTAAAATAATTATGTATGTGCAGGCCTATTTTTGTATGTCTTTCTATCCTGATTTAACAAGGTTTATATCAATCTAGTCTTAAGCATACATATATTCCAACCTGTAATTACTAGATTCTTACACCTGTACGGGTTTGGATTTGACAATTTATCAAACTTAATCATTTATCGATTTTTATTTTTTACAAAATTTTAATCTGTAGTATACAGCAAAATTAACTGTTGTGGGGCCTCTCAAATTTGAAAATGAATGCATTGGCTACAAACATAATACAACACGGATAATAATGATAGTCTAAACAATGATTTTAAACAATGATTTTAAATAGACTAAAATAAAACAAGGAAATGTGATGCAACTGTTTTAGCCAAAAAATTACATTCACACATACATTTGAAAATTATTTAACCAAAACAGTTTAACTAATCCATCTGCCAAAGTGTATAAAGCATTTTAGCGAAAAAATTGCAATCACACATACATTTGAAAATGATTTAGCGAAAGCAGTTTAACTAATCCACCTACCAAAGTGTATTATATAAAGCGTTTAAACTGTATATCACATTCACACGTACCTTTGAAAATGATTTAACTAAACAGCTTTACTAATCCACCTACCAAAGTGTATAATGCATTTTAGTGAAAAGATTGCATTCACACTTACATTTGAAAATGATTTAACTAAACAGTTTAACTAATTCATCTGCCAAAGTGTATAATGCATTTTAGTGAAAAGATCGCATTCACACATACATTTGAAAATGTTTTAGTTAAAATGTTTTAAAGTGTGAGAGTGAATGCAGCTTTTGTGTGATAATTCAATGACATTACCGGTAATTTCGGTTGTTTTTGTTTTGTTCCAAAATATAATTGTAATTTTATCAAAATGACAGTTGCATAAATTCTAAAAAATGATGTCAAAATGTGAGAGACAATCTGGCACTGGCCATTATCCTTCAGTAAACCCAATGGTGGATGTCATGTTTAAATCTGAAAATGAGATAGCTTAGGTCAGCTCACACATAGAAGTTTTTACCAGGTAAGACGATGAAATTAAAGAGAATCACTCACTTTTTTCGCGGGGAAAATAGGCATCACGTGATAAGAGGCATGGAGTTCGTTCTGAGTAAAAATAACATTGGGGTCTCGGTTCGCTGCACTCCAGATAATAGCGTGACTTTAAAAGTGTAACAACTTTTCAACATTTTATTTATAGTGATCGATGTGTATATTGTAAACGGAGCAATTTAACGTAATATAATGACATTTTGACATTTCTGTTGTTTGTAGTCATAAAATAAATGTAAAGTTAAAGTAAAGTTTGTTTTATTTAACGATGCCACTAAAAACACATCGATCATAAATCAGCGGTTATTGGACGTCAGATGCATGGTTATATTGACACATGGTCACAGAAGAAACACACTGCTGCCACATAGGCTACTCTTCCACGAATAACAGCAAGGGGTCTTTTATGTGCACTTTCCCATAGACAGAATAGCACACACCACGGAATTTGATAAACCAGTCGTGGATCACTGGCTGGAACGTAAAATAGCCCATAAATTTTTTTTCTCTGTTGAGGATCGATCTCTCGACCCATCCCGCCACAGACAAACATTTTATCTCTGAGCTACGTCCTGCTCCATTGAATCCATATTATTTTAGGATTAAATGTTAAATGTTGGTTCATTTCATGTTCTCACCACATGCCTATTAAAATATAGACGTGGCTTTTTAAGTGAACAAAAAAGTTTGAAAAGTTCTGACGATAATGCTTCCACAAAAGAACCAACACCACACCATTAATGGTCATGGACTTGCACACAAGAAATATCTAGAGGAACTACAAATTTGGTTCTTTGTTACAAGTGACCAAATTTCAATAAAGCGTTTCACATAAAATTACATCCGCTTGAAGAAAATGACACTTGTCAGCACACAGATTTATAAAACGTCAGATCTTAGCATCTTCCACACTTCACTGAAAACAAAAAGAAAGTGATAAAATATAAAAAAAAAATTAAAAAAATGTGTTTTTCAGGTTACTCTCTCCAAAATGAAAAAGGTAAACTAAAGTACTATTTATTAGAATCGTAATATTGAATGGATACTGATGATTAAAAGAAACTATATCTTAAGTTTGAATGTCCCAAAAAAAAATGGAGCTTGACCCCGCCATTGTGTTCAACATTGCAGTCAATGAGGATGTAGCTAGTATCACGGTCATAAAGGGTGTAACACAAGCTAGTGTTTTCCACAGGATTGAGGCAAGACATGGTAAATCAATTTTCTAGGGCATTTTCCCACATTTGAGCATTGCCAGGACACAATCTTTTAATGTTAATTAGTTAAGATTACTTAGGGACCGTGTATAAACGTCAAAGTTTTTCACAATCCGAACAAAGTTAGGATTGGGTTAGATCCCATTCCTACTCTTCTAATCCTAATATAAAACATTTATCGGCTGTGGACCAATGTTTTACATAAAAGCAATCCAAACATGGCTTTCTCATAACAGCAAGGGATCTTTTATTTGCACTTTCTAACAGATGGGATAGCTCATGCCATGGCCTTTGATCAACTAGTCGTGAGTCGTGGATCACTGGTTGGAACAGGAAATAACCCAATGTGTCCAACGAGGAGGATCGATCCTTCGACCAACCGAACCTCAGGCTCTCCCACTGCGCTATGTCCCACTCCTCTATAGTGTATGCGCAATCCTCATGTATCAACAGATGTAACAACTCTGTTACTTTCTTCACAAAATGACACCCATGCTTCTAATATGCACAATGTGTATACTATATATATCGACGATTGTATTTACCATGTGTCAGCCAATGCAGTTGATGGCAAGCCAATGAGAGGCAATGACCAAGGAGTGCCAACTCAGCAAGATGACCAAACGCTCCCCAGCGTCTCTTAGATGGATCTGAAATATTCATTAAACACTGCAATACAAGACAATGATATGCAAATATGTGTGTGTGTGTGTGTGCGTGCGCAGGGTCAAAATTAATGTACCATGCAATTTGGGACTGGTTACAGATTTATTAAAGCTGTGTTGGCACAGAAAAAAAAGATGTTTTGTTAAAGACCATCGCTCACCATTTCGGCAGGAAAATTGAGATCATGTGACGAAAGCAATGGAAAATGAATTTGCGTATAATCATTATAAACAGAAGCGAAAACACTGTCCTTGTTTATCTACATAATTGCATACATTATATGACCACAAACAACACAAATGTCATTATATTATGTAAAATTGGTCTGTTTACAATATATACGAATCGATCGCCAAAAATAGCTTTTAGGATAGTTAATACACTGCTTAAGGTCATGCTATTGTCTGGAGCGAAACCCACGTTATTTGCCCTTGAGACCGAGCTTATCACGTGGTGCCTATTTTCCCGCCAAAAACATGATATTTCGACCTCTGTTTATGTATTGTAGATACTGTTTCTTTCAAAATAATAGTTTTTCAATAAAATACCGTCACATGGAAAAACCTACAACTTGGCAAAAAATTTGTTTTTGGACTTTTTGGTAGCAAATTATAGGTTACAACTTCAATAAAGTATATCTCATTTATACAAGCTCAATGTATTTTCAATGGGATACAAATAGCACATTAATGATCCCAGGCTTTGTAACAATGTAACACACCTATAGAATTCCCAATGAGCTTAAACACTGTACAACAATGTAAACTTCTACTTCCTTGTTTATATGATCTCAAACTTTGAACAGCGTTTGCTCATTTTGTGACGTCATGCCAAATTGTAGGTTTTCCGGCTCATTTTATATGAATTGATGTCATTAGAGAACTCCATACCTCCAGTGTAGTAACCGATGGCATATGCAATTCTAGACAGAAGGAACACCGCCCCTGCCACTGCACTGGCTTTCTGAAACGGAACAAATATACTCATTTTACACTCTACTCCAGGGCTCGAAACTCGTCTGAAACATATGGCGGCCCAAACCAAAAATTTGGGCCAATAAATGTTCATTTTGAAACAAATTCAGTGGCCCAAACTTGTTTTTGGTAGCCCAAATGAAAAATATTCATATTTCAGCTTTTAAGTAAAGGAAAATGTGCACTGTAGGCTAGTATACAAATGTAGTGGCTCCTGTTATAGAAAAAAAGGGCGCCAAACTAATATTTTTTGCGCAACTAACCCATAATATTTTTAACATCTCAGTGGCCCAAACGGAACTTTGGTCGCATTTGGCGACATGGCGACAGGCCATTTCGAGCCCTGTTGACGTATGGCAAATGTTGCACAACGGACGGCGCTTGACGGATTACGTACATATGGAAAGCCAGCTTTAGACGGACGCTCTTGCACTGCACAAAATAAGACTCTATTAATACAATACAGGCCTTTCCCCACGATTTCTTTAAAGCACTTACATTTTCAAAATTCAGGAATATTATAATCATTTTTTGTAAAATACATGAGTAAAAGTTTGATAGATTGAGCATTATACATTGCACAGGGACAAATAACTGAATTTAAGGCCCTTATAGTTATACACCCATTATGATAAATCAATGCGCTTACACTTCCCTTAAAATAAATCAAAAGTTCTTACAAAACCAGGTAAGGAGTAGGGGCCCCCTACCTCTTATGGCTCTGGGGAAACCTCTGCAATATGGTCATCCAACCAAGCTATAAAACTTGCCATCTACATGCAGATACCTGTCAGACAGAGTATTCAATCATGTTACTACTAAAGACTGGGGAGCATGCATGCAGGCCTAATTCCACCCTCACATAGCATTCTCACCATGTCCTGCAGGCACCAGTGCATATAAAATACAAAATTGCCCAGTGGGTCACTCACTCAAAGGAGTGACAGGAATTATAAATTAATTTTAGTTTGTAAAAATACAAAAAATATAATAAAATAAAACTTGTCAACAAAGCACATTGTCTAGTACCCCGGTATTTTTATTTACAGATATTAAGAGAATCTACTTAATTTTAAACTTATTTAACAGTGTACAAACTAAACTTTTAATCCTTATAGACAATGTTCTTATGAGCAGCAAATAATAAAATATAATATGTATAATAAATAAACTATTAAAATCAAACTGGGTGTAGCTTAGTGGTAGAGTGTCCGCATACAGCTTGATAGGTCGAAGGATCGACCTCCTCAGGGGTCCGTTGGGTTATTTCCCATTCCAACCAGTGATCCACGACTAGTTCATCAAACACTGTGTTATGTGCTATCCTGTCTGTGGACAGTGCACGTAAAAGATCCCTTGTTGTTAGGCCTATTCAAAGAGGATCCTATGTGGCTGCTGCAGGTTTCCTCTGTGACCATGTGTCAATATAACCGTACGTTTGGCATCCAATAACAACTGATTAACAATCAATATGGGCCTGAGCCGTCGTAAAACAAACAAACTTTATATTTATATTAAAATCTCTACTCCCAATTAGGGCCCCACCACCAAGCCAAGCGAACGAAGCAACACAAAATTGCGACGAATTGTAAAGCGTAGATGTAAAATATATTATTAATTATAGATAAATTGTATGCATATTCTTACCAACTCCATACTGATGAGCTGTGATGTCTATATCGCAAGGGAATCGACCGAGAAGAGAGACGTTTTGCCGACAAGCAGACGAACCGAATAGCTGACCTTCTATAAATGGCCTTCACGATCAACAATGCATTTCCCAGTACTGTTTTCTTTATCTTACTTTCGATTTATGTGGTAAATTGCGTCACAGTTTCTATTTTTAGAATTATATTTGCGATATTTCATTTTATTTATATACAAACAATTTTGTATTCGTAAAATATAATTAGAAAATAAGCTTAGATGATTCAATTATTACTTTATTTGAAAAATAATACTGGAATAATTATATAGACCTACGTCACATCCAACATTATAATGGCATTAAGACGAATGCCACTGAACTTATGTTGTAACATGTGTTTCTAGTTAACGCTATCTATTTTTATTGCTAAAATTAACATTTACTTTCGTTTTATTGCCTATAATATTAATATATGTATATCCAATGCGCATAATGCTATTTGTAACAAGTTTCTGGTTAATATAGTATTTTTATTACTAAAATTAACATTTACTTTCGTTTTATTGCTTACATTAGGCCAAATAATTAGAAAAAAGAGTTGGTGATCGTCCTCTTCATCACGCAAATCAGGGTGGTTTTTTTTTTGTATGAAAAACTTTATACAACCCTGGAGACCAGGTACAGAGCTGGCAATTCCAAGCACATTTTAATATTGGACTACATGTTAATAATGGACTTCATTTCATTCATGTACACATCGCAATGTTGGCCGCCAGATGGACCTGGTGATGGTTGAACCAGTTACGGTGCATACGAAAGTTGAATTGCTGCTATTTCGATGCATTTTAAACAGTTTTTAACCAAATAAAAAATAATATATATTCAGGGGCGACCGCATTTTTCAGGTACGGGCGGTGACGATCACCAATTTTATTTAATTTGGCCTCAAGACGAGTGCCACTGAACTCACGTTGTAACATGACTGTGTTTCTGGCTAATACACTATTTTTATTACTAAAATTAACATTTACTTTCGTTTTATTGCTTACGTTATCAATATATATTTATATAGGACAGGTCTACATACATAGGATTCCTAGTCTAAACCAGACTTTAATCAAACATAATTATAACAATTTGAATGTCCAGAGACACATATTGATATTGTAATAATATATATATATATGTAAGTAAATGTTAGTTTTAATAATAAAGGCATCCGTGGTGTAGTGGTTAACGCCACGAACTAGGCTGGTAGGAACGGTGTTCGAATCCCGCGGGTGGATCTCACTTTCCGATACCAACCCAGAGTGAGTGATCCGCCAGGCTCAATGGGTAAGTGTAATACCACTTATACCGGCCAGTGTCCACAACAGGTTTAACAAAGGCCGTGGTATGTGCTAACCTGTCTGTAGGAAAGTGCATATATATGAAAGATCTCTTGCTACATATCAATTTGGAATATTGGGTTTCCTTCCTCACACTAACTGTCGTGTGCCGACAGCCGAGGCGGAATGTGTGTCCACGGCAGGCGTGCTTGAACTTTAATTGGATATAAGGACGTAAATAAGTTATAACTAACTAACTTAATAACAACATATTAGTCAGAAATATGTTACAAATGACATAAGACGCGCACGTACGGTGGCACTCATCTTAAAATCCGGGACTGTCCCTTTGACTGTCTACTTCGTGTCACAACATTTGTAGCATGTTTTTCGTAGATAACTTTAGTTTCGTTTAACGTAGAGAAAAATGGTAGAATTTTTGAAAATACCCCAAAAAAAAGTCCTATTTTTATGTCCAAATTATATAACTACATGTAGGTTAAAAAATTAAAATATTGTAATGCAAATACGTAAACAAAATCGTCAGAAAAATCTGCTATTTTCAATGGCCGACGATAGATTTTTTATGACTATTTTTTGTACGTATTTGCATTACAATATTTTTATTTGTTAACCTAAAGTTATATAATTTGGACACACAAATAGGACATTTTTTGTATTTTCAAAAATGTTTACCTTTTATCTCTACGTTAAAAGAAACTAAAGTTATCTACGAAGAACATACTACAAATGTGACACGAAGTATAATATATTATAGTACACGTACATGTAGTAGTAGTAGTTTAGGCCACACTTTTTATCTTTAGGATTACGGATTTTTTTTGAAGTGGGCAATGTTGGAGGACGGATTAAAAATTAAAATAACATTCACCCAATTCATGCTATTTTTATTGTTTTCGTATTTAATAGGGATGTTTTCAGTTGACAAAGTGAACTGTAATACTACTTGCCAACATCAAACAGATTAACTACTATGTTTTTGTTGGTAACAAAAAGTTCAGTCCAGCCTCCTAAATCAAAATTTTAAAGCAAATGTTCTAAGGTTTTTGTAAGATTGAACTAATATTTCTTAATCATTTGTGGTGCCGTTCTAGCCAATGCAAGGTTCCGTTTTGACCACATGTTTTGGTGCCGTTTTAGCCAAAGAGAGGTGCCGTTTCATCAATGAGTGGTGCCGTTTTAGCCAAAACGGTGCGGCCGTTTTAGCCTGGTGTAGTTTTGGTACTGTGACGTGTTAGTCTGATTCCCAAACTATTATCAACCAACCAAACGAACATATAAAAAAAACAAGCCAAGATTTAAAAAAGGATACGAATTGTTTTAAGACAGGTGGCTGCTTAATACAGGTCATAATGCACCCACATTGATGATTTGGTATAATAGTATGGTGACCCTTTAAGACAGGTGGCTGCTTAATACAGGTGGCCGCTCAAGGAGGTTTGACTGTATTGTACTTTTTTGTGTGTGCATACATTTACAAAATATTTTTTTCCTGTTAATTATACTAACTATTTTTTGTGCGATTGATTTATTTGTAGTTAAAATACATATTAAAACAACAAATTTACCACTAAACTCAGTATTTTTCCACTATAAAGATATTATAAACCGTGAAAATGTCATGTTGTTCACCTCATATCAATCTACTTACTAAACTCTATAATAGAATATAATTATCTACATAACATGACATGACAGAAATACATAATCTCCAAAAATAGTTTATCAGAAAAAAGGTCGGTTATAGAAGAATTATATTTTATTCGGTCTAAATACATGTATTACTTATTTCATCATTTTGGAAAACAACATAAATTTATAAAAAAGAAATAAAAGCTTTCTTGTTATTTAGGATTTTGATTCTTTGTTCTGAATGCTTGGACCATTTTTTTTGAGAGAGCATTGCGACAAATTCTTGTGTATCATCGACATCATCATCCATAAATTACACTATTCGAGTTTTACGTTTTTCCCGAACAAATAATATACGAAATGACGGCAAAGAAGAAGAAAAAAGTCTCTTCGTCGCTTCTGTATCCGATATCGAGGTTATGTTGAGTAAACGTCGCTATATTATCCACTGAAGATTCAAGCACGCCTATCCTGGGCTCACAATCGTATCCAATTCAGACTGTCAGTCCAAGATAGAAAGAACAATCTTCATTACAACTTCTCATTGGTTGATGACCGCTTCATTATTATCACGTGACATAGAGTATACATATGCATTGGCTGAGCAACAGGTTACACCATCACGTGACGATGATGCGTAATTGATCTCTGAAATCTTAGGCAAACTTCGGCTTCTGATTGGTCGATGATCGTTTGATTATCACCACGTTACACAGAACAGCTGCGGCATACATTGGATGGCTTAGAGGCTACTCTGTCACGTGACGACGACAAAATACAACGCGAACTAAAAATAGAATTGATTGTACAACATACAACTGTTTAGTATACAAGTAGGCTATTACGAAATTACTATCTTCAAAAGAGGCTTGATAGTTTAGTTATTCCAGAATCTAATAGGTATGCTCCACACATTTCATTTTTGAATGAAATCCAAAAGCGAAAAATGGCGTTGTTCAAATTGTCTCTTGTGTGTTGTGATTTCCTCCATCACATCTTGTTTGTTGATTTCCTGGATGGTTTGATTTAGGATATTTTCATTTTCTCGGTGTAGCTCACCAATATTATTGTGGACGCAATTTATAGGATTTACGGTAATCATTGCTTAAAGGTACACCATGTTTAAAGGTATTGATCAGACCTGCCGTATAATTCCATGCTGCTTACATACCCGTCACCTGAAATCACAAAATATTTACAAATAAGTACAGTAATATAATTTTTATGCATGCATATACATGTACATACATAATCATATACATACATAATCATATACATAATAGTTATACATATACATATACATACATATACATATACAAATATATATATACATATACATATACATATACATATACATATACATATATACATAAACATATACATATACATCGCCAATTGCGATAAAACAATCAAAGCGGCGATAAAACAATCAAAGTGGCGAAAGACTGGCGATTTTTTTAAATATTAGATTTTTTAAAAACAATTTCTATATTGCTTCACGTCGCAAATAACTCGCTGTTTTTAATACCAGGAGCAATACATAAACATTTATGCACAGCCTGTCAT
>JAULBR010097827.1:0-11507 GCA_032355825.1 Melanodrymia aurantiaca
ACTGTGTGACCACGACAGACGTGCTTGAACCTTAATTGGATATAAGCACGTAAATAAGTTATAACTAACTAACTAAAGTGGTAATCTTTTACCAATCATGATATATACCAGTAACCTTTATGTAATTTAAGAGTCAAACTAATTAAAGTTTAACGTGTTGTGTAATAGTCTAGATGTCTAGACAGATCGAATTTGACAACTCAGCTATTTGCAGTAGATTTATCTTATAAAGACAGCAAGACTGATACCTTTTTTAAATACCAGTCACATTATTCTGCCAATATTTTGCAAACTTCTCCTTTTCTTGTATCATTGTCTAATCTGGCATATTTAATCACCTTACAATATAGTCCATAAATGAACTTAATAACCGATTTTTAATATTCAGGTGTCTTTCTATCTGGTTATTATAATTATTATAATTAGAAAAACAGTCTGTTAAAGATCGGTTATTATGTTCATTTATGGATTACTTACAACCGCATTGCAAATTAACAAGAATACAGTTTTGCATACTACATAATTATTTCACTGCAATTATATAATTATATTAACATTGATTTTTGTATCCATTCATTTACCCATTCCTTTGTTTATGTAATAGGAAATACTTCCAACCGAAACATACATTTCCATCAGGAATTATTGCAGCTTGACTCATAATTATATTGAAATCAGAAGGAAAGTTCAACCTCCAGTGTACATGTTACGATGTAATATCCATATAGGAAGGGAAAGGATATAACCAGTAATATTGTTTCTAATTCTCTCATCCCCAGACATGTAAGATAGAAATTGCCAATGTTAAAAACCAATGTGGAAAATGTGTATCCCACATGCTTATTACACAGACAGCAGATTTTCACTGTAAATATTCAGCGGATTTCATCAACTAAGTCCAAGTTAAGTAGTCCTGCATAATATCGATCAGACATGAGCAACAAGTTAGATATGGGTGATACGTAGTCTAAGAATTCAATGTATTTAGACCAAAGTTTAACGCTTTTAGAGATAGATCAAATAATTATTGGTGAATATAAATTTTTTTAGACTTGTTTTAAAGTCATGTTAAACTTAAATGGAATAGAATTTTATGCCTCGGCTATTTACTTTATTATACTGCTAGTACTAAAATGTGGATGAAAATCCCCACAATTATAATGATATGCACATCAAACAGATACCTTTTGTTAAAACTAACTAACTAACTAACTAACTAACTAACTAACTAACTAACTAACTAACTAACTAACTAACTAGCTACTTTCTTTTGTCTTTCAGTATAAAATTGCTTTCTTCTATTCCGGTCTGAATATCCAGATATCAATCATAATTACTGCACTGCCTGGAACATTGCTATGAGACGTTATTGCTTATATCTACATATATAAACTATCATTCAGAGATCCGCTGAAGGATTCTTTTCCCTTAATTTCCTTTTCTCTGGGATTATTTCAACACCTATGGTCTCAATTCGTATATTTATTTATGACTTGAATGGCTAAAATATCAATAGCGTTCTGTAGGTTAGAACTACCCCCGGTAGCTTGATTTGATCTCACCTCAAACCTAATTATATGTATTGTGTTTGGTTAACTTGGTTATAACAGATCTACTTGTAATTCCCTTTGGTGTAAATTAGTGGATGACATTTTACATTTCTCTACGTCGTTTGTTAGTCTGTCACGTCTGCTGCTTGTGTGTTTAATCCGCCATGTCAGATGATGACCGATTGACCAGACACAAATGCATCATACGGAAAAATCTGCTCTATTCCTGAACGCAAAATTAGTAACAACCAGGCCCTTTCAACTTCCCAACCAATACCACCCCCTCCCCCCCACCCATGCATGACACCAAAGGAGTTTGGAAATAGATTTTTGGCGGTTATTTAATTTGATAATTTTTACCAATATCTAGATATAAGTTTTAAAGAAATATTTTTGATATTGTTCAACACATAGGGTTTAATGGCTTAATAGTTATTTTAAAAGATATTGTCGTCTATGCGTCTGTTCTTGACAGTCGACTTCATCATACCTTTGGCAATGAACTTATGTCTCGCCTGGGATAATGCTTTGTAGAAAATCGCAGTGATCTGACAAAAACCATGTTATCTTCATTCTAAGCTTCTGTTGATGGGGAATGTGTTCACATCTATAAATAGCCTTCTAAAGTTTTAACACGTTTCTGGGATGGAGGGAATGGATGGACCAGAGTGTCGGAGTAAGCTGTCTGTTCAAGAACCCTCTAAAACATCCGCCAGATGGATAAGGTGTTAAAGGGAATCAGTCATCATTTTGGGAAGAAAAGCACGATCATATACCGATGAAATCAAGTTTTACGAAACTAGACATTATGTTAGCAGAAGAGAAAATACTGTCCCTGTTTATCTAGATAATTACATACATTTATTATTGAATTATAAAAACTATGCATCAACACTTCATTAATTTCAAAATGTCATTATATTACACAAACTTTTTTGTTACATGTCATCCAAATACCTTGCCAAAAAACATGGATGTGCAGAGTTTGAACAGTTCTATTGTCTGCAAATATAACAGAGCAGAAATGTTTGGAACCAGAATCCATGACTGACCCATTTTAAAAATTACTTGAAATCTTCAATGGTTTCTTGGTTGTACAAAGCGTATTATGGGAGGTGAGGAGATGTATTGTCAGTCATTTACAACTTATTATTAATGAAATCAGTGGTATATAGTGTTTACCTCGTCCGTCCATCCATCCATCCATCTGTCCTTCTTTGTCTGTCTGTCATGAGTATATAACTAGTAACTATACACTATGATGACTGGGTACATGTAGGGAAGGTAGTGTCACACACCAAATGTAAGTCACTGTGAAATACATGTATATCTTGAACTCTGTAATCGGCTGAAGTGTTTTTCTGGGAGCAAGTTTGTTTTTGCCAAAGTAAGAATTGTTGGATATATATGGTCCTATAATGGAGTCATATAATGGTATTTTATTCTCATGTTACATTTATTGTCATTATTATTTTTACGAAACTTTGAAACGTATACATTTTTATGTCAAACAATTTTTTAAGTGTATATTTATTTTGCAATATGAATCTCCTGCTTTTTGGTCCAACTCCTGTTTTGTGGAGCCCTATCTCTTTTTATAGCAGGGTTCAAGGTTGACAGGTCTGGTTATGATTAAAGCTAAATGTAGCATGCCTGAACTGTAGGTGCATGGATATAAACGGTAAAAATAGTACATGGTATTGATGAATGACATTATTAGCTAGTTATAAACATAATTATATCATTGTCTGTCTTTAATAACCTTGGCCATAGACAGTACCAGCTAGAATATACATATTAATGATGTTGTTTTGATGTTACAGCAGCAGATGATGTTGAATGATGATGTTTACAGTCTTACTACAATATCGGTGGCGTGTGAAAACATCCAATAATAACACAATTTGTTACATTCATCATCAATAATACATATGTCTTGTATTGTGAAGGAGTGGGGCATAGCTCAGCGGCAGAGCGTCCACCTTTGACTCGATGGGTCGAAGGATCGATACTGCTCAGAGAGATCTGTTGGTTCATTTCCCATTCCAATCAGTGATCCACAACTGTTCTATCAAAGTTTGTGGTGTGTGCTATTCTGACTGTACATAAAAGATCCCCTGCTGTTATTTGAAGAAGTGTATATCTTATGTGGCAGCAGCGGGTTTCCTCTATGACCAAGTGTCGATACCATCGTGCGTTTGACATCCAATAACTGCTGATTATTAATCAATGTGTTCCAGTGGTGTCGTTAAACCAACAAACTTTTTACGTCTTGTGAAAATATGAATTTCCCTCACCACTGGTCAACATGCAAAATGTAATTGCTAAAAAGCGTAAAATAGTCACTGTATACTGTTTTGAGGCTTTAACCTTTATCTATTAGCAGCTCAAAGCTGAAAGATGTTTATTCCTGGCTGCTAATCATTGCTGTCAGGCCAGTAAGAAATAACAAAATCATGTAAATCAAGCATCAATCATTTACCAATTCATTACCACTTGATGCCATAAATATCCATAATGTCAAAACAGACAATAGACAGAAAATATAGACGTAGAACTATTTATCAGCCAGTCATAAAGATTTCATTGCCACCATTGTCCATCCATCCATTCATCCATTATACATGCATGCAGCCATCCATCCATCCATCCATCCATGCATGCACTCATCCATTCATCCATCCATCCATCCATCCATTGGCATAGCCAATATGATGGTAACTTCTGTACATCATGTGTTGTAATAGTGATATGTTTTATATCAAATAGCCACTGATTAAACATGTACAGAATATATTTGGTATTGTAAACACAAACAGAATTCTGGATGGCATACATGTACATATAATTAGGGACATGTCATCAAAATTAATGTATTTGATCAAGGAATAATAGAAGGCATCAAAGAGAGATTTGTTTGGTTGGACTGTGAGATGAATTATCTTTGAGGAATATTTGCCAGCATTTCTTATTTTATTTCATCAACCTAATTCTTTTGCCAAAATATATTTGCGTATTATAATTCGCAAATTTTTGAAAATGTATTGTATTTTAAAAACGATATTAATTATTCTTGTCATTTCTTTACAATATATTACCATAATTATTCTGACACCTTCCCTTTATATTTTACATCTCTTACATGTAGGAATTGCACATGGTTATGGAAAGAGGGAATCAACAATTCAAATTAAATGCACTGACTTGAACTTGAATGTAAAAAAAGATTGATTCAGTTTGTAGTTACACAATGTCTAATGTATTGCTTCACAATACATGTACTTTTTTTACAAGATTGATAGCGAATGCAGTTTCTGTATCTGATAAAACTAATTACTGTCGTTGCTTTGTGTGTCCTTTCCATACTAGTAATTTGTTTCTCGTTATTTTAGACTTCTGGATGGCATACATGTAATTAGAGACATGTCATCAAAATAGATTTATTTTGTCAAGGAGTAATACATGTAGAAGACATCAAAAAGAGATTTGTTTGATTCGGCTGTGAGATAAACTATCTTTGAGGATTACTTGCAGTGCTTCTTATTTTGTGTCATCAACCTACTAATTTTAAAATCATTATTAAACATTCTTTTCATTTCATTTCATGTGTTGTAATTATAAAAATGCTGAATGGAAACTATTTGTGTGTGATTAAGCTAATATTCTTTACCTATATATTTGACATCTCATCACATACTTGTAGGAATTGCACATGGTCATGGAAAGAGAGAATCAACCATTTCAAGGTTTTAAATTTGGGTATGCTCTTGCCAGTTGTAAACAAAATTAAATACACTGACTTGAACTTGAAGGCTAAAAAGATTGGTCCTGCTTGTTATGCAATGTCTAACGTCTTGCTTCACAAGGTTATGTATTTTTTTGCAAGATTGATAGCGAATGCAGTTGCTTTATCTGATAAAACTAATTACTGTCGTTGCTGTGTGTGTCCTTTCCATTGCAGTAATTTGTTTCTCGTTATTTTGGTATTGTAAACACAAATAGACTTCTGGATGGCATACATGTAATTAGAGAAATGTCATTAAAATAGATTTATTTGTTCAAGGAATAATAGAAGACATCAAAAAGATATTTGTTTGGTTTGGCTAGCTGTGCATGAGGTTAATTATCGTGGGAATTATTATATAATTATTATATAATTACTGAGATTTGCCAATGCTGCTCATTTTGTTTTATCAACCTATACATGTACATCCTTTTGTTAAAATATACAGTTGTATTTTCATATTTTAATTTGCCAATTTTTTTAAAAGGTAATAGTGTTTAAGAAAAATAGACCCCAAAAATAATATCACCTCAGTGGTGGAATATCCAGCTGATGTGTGTGAGATTTCTCCTAGATAACACAGTGAATGTTCTAATACAGAAAATAATCTGAACTAATTTAAGACCATAGAACCAATCTGGTATAGATATATATCTGGATTAGAAAGCTGCTGGTTTAAAAGGGAGATGTCTGGTATAGAAGGTAGATATTTGGAATAGACAGGTGCTGGTTTAGACAACTCATATCTGGAATATACAGACACTGGTTGCACTGTACACAGCATGCAGAGCTATCCAAATGAAAGATGCTAAATAACCTGCACTAATTTGATACCATAGATCCAATCTGGGTTAGATAGGTGCTGCTTTAGACAGATATCTGGGTTATAGACAGGTGCTGCTTTAGACAGATATCTGGGTTAGACAGGTGCTGCTTTAGACAGATATCTGGGTTAGACAGGTGATGCTTTAGACAGATATCTGGGTTAGACAGGTGATGCTTTAGACAGATATCTGGGTTAGACAGGTGCTGCTTTAGACAGATATCTGGGTTAGACAGGTGCTGCTTTAGACAGATATCTGGGTTATACAGGTGCTGCTTTAGACAGATATCTGGGTTAGACGGATACTTGCGTTGGTTGTGCTGTCCACGGCACACAGCTATGGAGATGAAAAGATGGATTAATTAAGGTCTGTCTGTCCAGCAGACTGCGGACATCCTTGATGCTGCTGGTTTCATATAAGCACCATGTGGTTATAATGGATCTTTAGTCATGTTAAAAAGCTTTGTAGCACATTAAAGACTGATTTATCTTTGACGGACAAAACGCGTGGACACTACCAGGATGGGAGAGTAATAGATCTATCTGGCTATTTTCCTGTCACGGAAATACCTCCGTTCTCTCAGTGCAAATAGAAATATGTCTGCAAAATGAACAAAGTAGTAATTTCAAATTGATATATTTTTGTGGAGAACATTATATTGAAATAGATCGAACAGGCTTTCAATACTAACAGTATGAAGGATATTCTATGAGGGAGCATGAATGTGCTGGGGATTTTGTTTTGAAAAAATTGTCATTCAATTCATGCATAGCAAAAATTAATATAAAAGGTATAAATATTTGACCTAACATGGTAAGTTTATTGTTCAATCACAAGAGGTATGTACATATGCACTCTTTGCCTTCACCCTGATGCTGACTCTCTGTATGAGGGAAGGATTATTAATCCCAGTTTTGTTTGGACCGTGACTACGAATTATCAATGTCTTTTAACCTTTAGACTACCGAATTCTTTTTACAGACATTTCTCCTCTGTACCAGATTAATTTGAAAAAATACCAGTGTGAAAGGGAACTAATTTTTATCACGTATTATGACTAGAAAACTTTACTAATGCATAAAACGTAACATGAAGCAATAAATATAAAAAAATGTGTTCACCCTTTTATTATATTTTGTGTCATATTGATTTGTACTGTTCGTGAAGTTCGCGGTTCAGAAAGTTTTGTAATGTCAGCCACACTCGTAAACATTTACCGCGCTGTCGGGTCTTTAACTTTAAACTCGTCATTTTCGATCTCACTGTTACTGTGATGAAAATCGTTTACTCCATAGATTTCAAAAGATACCCGTCGACGGAATCACGATATCAAATATCTGTAGATCCATGAAACTGCGTCATTTTTGCTGTTCAAATTATGTGCCAGTCACGCAGATTCAACCCGACGTTCCGCCATTACATTACATAAAAACCCAGGGAAAATGGTCTTTTCAAACTAAAATTATCGATCGTTATTGATCAAAGACCACCATCTTTAAGAAAAAAATTCGATCGATGTTATTATTGCATCATTTCCGCCCTCAATGTATTTTAACATCCAGTTCCTAGATAAGTTCTAGCGCAGTACGCATGTCGATTTAAGTCGACATCGGTATTCAGAGCAAAGTTTGACGTTGTCGACTTAAGTCGACGTCGGTAGTCAAAAGGTTAAGTCTTAAAAGTTCTGATGATATACTGTTTTGTATGGAAGGAGACTGGATGTGGGTTTGGATCATATCAATTCATAGAAGACACCAGCCTCCATACCATAGTGGTTAACAAATTGGACTTAAGACTTGTAGGTTCCTGCATGGGTTCAAATTCCCATCGTGGCATATCAGATTTTGATCCAAGTACTGGTTTCAACCCAAAATGAGTGCTCTGCAAGGCTCAATGGGTATGTGTACTACCACTTACACCAACCAATGTCCATGGTACATGTATGTACTGTCTTATATGTAGGAAAGTGCATATTAAAGATTAATTTTCTGTTTATCAAATAGAAACGGTGGGCAGTCGAGGCAGCTGGACTGCATGCATGTCTAGAACAAACATTCTTGAAAAATAATTTGATATATGTACATAAATATGTTATAGCTAACTAAGTATAGAAAATGTGTCGTTTCCCTTTTCCATGGTGAAGATATACTCACTGAATCCCTCTAGTTATGTTAATAAATCAAAGGATATGCTGATACCATATGGCATTATTTATTTAGATTTGACTTCAAACATTGTCTGTCTGGATGACTACAGTAATCGCACAATCTAATTTGTCTGTTCTTTCAATCATCGCCCACTCAATGTAATCCAGCAGTCTATCCTTACATGTATATGATTGATTAACTATTGACATTTTGTCACTCTATTATGCAGTTGTATTATTCAGTTTTATTTATGTTCTTAATGGGCAGCAAAACAGCTTTGTTATAATATAATGTCGTATCGTATTATTGTTATCTGGCTTATTTGTGAGCATCACGCTTGCAGTCTTGTTTAGCTAGGACATTACACTCAATATGAATGACATCAATAATTATTGCTACATGTAAATGTTTCCACTCTAACACATGCCTGCAAACAATAGAACCGTGCGCACTCTGTAATTCTGTGTTTTTGGTGAGGTATTCATATGATGTGAAAAAAGCAATTTTACATAATAGAATGACATTTTGACACCTGTTGATGATATAATAAATGTATCTACAATGAAACCCTATTAATTGAACACACTTGGGACCAAATAAAATGTTCTATTTTGAGAGGTTTTTGCTTTATTAAGGTTTCAATAAAGCATGTACGGCTGTACAGGACTGAAGTAAGTTCGGATTGAATGGAATTCTGATTTACTGAAGTTCCGTGTTAGAGGCATTTGACTGTATATATCCAATTATCTAGATAAATAATGACAGTGTTTTCTCTTCAGTTGTGTACAACTTGCTTCAATTCATAGCCATGTGATCCTGCTTTTAAGTCAAAATTATGACTGATCCAGTATGGATAAAAATAATGAAGTTTATGTATTTAACGACACCACTGGAAAACATTGATTAGAAATGAGCAGTTATTGAATATCAAATACATGGTTATATCGACACTTGATCACAGAGGTAACCCACTGCCACCACATACATGTAGGCTACTCTTCTTCATATAACAGCAAGGGATCTTGTATGTTCACTTTCCCAGACAGGACAGCACACACCATGGCGTTTGTGGATCTCAGGATGGAATGCTAAATAACCCAATGTGTCCCCTAAGGAGGATCAGTCCTTCAACCCATCGAGCCTAAGGCAGATGCTATTGCGCTGTGCTACATTCTGCTACTTAACAGTATGGATTGTGACATG
This sequence comes from Melanodrymia aurantiaca, assembly GCA_032355825.1. NCBI lineage: Eukaryota > Metazoa > Mollusca > Gastropoda > Neomphalida > Peltospiridae > Melanodrymia > Melanodrymia aurantiaca. The sequence goes on from JAULBR010097827.1 coordinate 9,509, forward strand.
TTTGTCTTCTTGTCGTCACACCTCCTAGTCAGGTACATGTACATGTACCATAGTGTGAAGTAGTGTGCCATTTGAGAACGAGAACAAAAGTAAAGTTTGTTTTATTTAATGATGCGACTAGAAACACATCGATTATAAATCAGAAGTTATTGGACGTCCGATGCATGGTTACAGAGGAAAACCGCTGTCACCGCTTCATGGGCTACTCTTACCGAAAAACAGCAAGGGGTCTTTTATGTGCACTATCCCAACACAGAATTTGATAAACCAGACTTGTTTCACTGGCTGGAACTGAAAATCGCCCATAAAAATGTTTTGTTCTGTGGAGGATCGATCTCTCGACCCATCCCACCATAGGCGGACATTCTACCTCTGAGCTACATCCCGCTCCAGAACGAGAACATACCCATGAATCCATTCTCATACCCATGAATCCATTGACACAGTTGCTCAGTCTTTTTAGGATTATTGCTCTTTTAGGCAAAAATCCATTAATTTTTTTATTTAATCAAATGTTTCATTCTTTATTACAAAATACATACTTAAAGCAGATCACGATAACTTGAAATAAGCAAAGATTTCTTGTTATAATTGTTTTGTAGAAAGTAAAATCAGTATAATTGTTTTATAGAAAGTAAAATCAATTTTAAAACCAACTATTCTTTATCTTTATCTTGAAGATGCATAAATGGGAGATAGCTCTTGATACACTACTTCTTCATTGATTTCACAACAGGGTCACAAATTCTTTACAGACTGAGTTGATATATTTAATAACAACCTGTTTTATAACACATTTAATTTAAAAAATATATAATTCAGTAACAGTCTCATTGATAGACTGTCGTAAGCAAATGTTTAGCACAATCACGACAATAACAGATCGGCAGCTAACCGGAACAAAGCATGCTGGTCGGTCTGTTTTTATCAGTGTCACCTTGAAGATTTCTACACCGGGATTCATTACATAAGACTTAATCACCTACTTATAACACTTCGTAGGGATGACTGGTAACTTCAATGATCAGATGTAACAACAATAGCAGTGTTTGTTGTGTTTCGCAAATGAGTTGATCGTGTCAAACTTGTTTCGCTTCGTTTTAAAATCCTTATTATTGATAATCATTATATGTACTTCCATTTATATAATTTCACATGTGGGGCTCTACACCCCTCCCATAACCTTTTGTCATGCTCCATAGCCCTTGGATTACTACCTCAGACCAAAAAGTAGTAATTGTATTACCATTTATTTGTAAGTGGTTATTTTACACTAAATGTAGCACTAAATTTGTTATTATACATTAATTGAGTAATGCATGGTGCTAAGCTTCTCTTTGTTTTGCGAGCAGGACGCAGCTCAGTGCAAGAGCATCCATCTGAGATTCAATACGTTGACGGATCTATCCTCCTCAGTGGACCTTTTGGGTTATTTCCCATTCCAACCTTTTTTAATTTTATCATGTACTCTATTGGGAAAGGTAAAAGTTATTAAGTAAATGTTTTACAATTTGTTTGTAGATCGTCTGCTAACAGAATTGGGAATCTACAGGAAGCTTTGGAGGACAGGAAGGGAGCCTTCAATTCACTGGCAGCTAAGTTAGTTTTTTTCCTATAGGATACTTAAATGGTCAAAAATGTATTTAAATGTTACAAGAATGAAAATTGATTAATGTCAGTTTAGAAGAAAAAGTTTTTACATTAAATATGCTCAGAAGATGGTGATTATTATTATTATATTTTACCAATGAAATCATTTATTTTGGTCCCATGACACTTATTTTAACGTGTCAAAGTTCACAGAAAACATTAAAAAATATATTTCAAGAAATAAACTTAGAAAATACTTTTTTAATTGTCTATGACTGAGTCAGTGTTGAGTTCTTCTGTTACAGATTGTCTATAACTGAGTCAGAGTTGAGTTCTGTTACAGATTGTCTATAACTGAGTCAGAGTTGAGTTCTTCTGTTACAGATTGTCTATAACTGAGTCAGAGTTG